>JBBPDI010000022.1:11190832-11222284 GCA_037974545.1 Cucumis variabilis
ACACCTAAAAGAAAAATATTTGAAAAATAAATATTAAAACTATAACACAACATATAGTAAAAGCTAGGACGGATGAACCCTCCCCACAGTATATAATAAATATTAGAGGAAATATTTTAAATATAAATATTAAAAAAGAAGATGGCAAATATAACATAGTATATATTGAAAAAAAGTTAGAAGATTAGAAAATATATGTAATTAAAAAAGATAATCTTGAATATCAAACATTATATATATTTGGCAAATGTACTATATAAAAAACTACATATGGAAATATACTATAAAAAAGGAGTTTTTTAAAAAAATATAATAAACTGGCAAAATATTTTCACTATATATAACAACTTTGAAAAATAAAAGCCCACAGGTCCACAATGAGAAATACAAAAAATGTCTTAGTCAGCACACGATTAATCGATCACATGTACATAATTCTTCTTCTAAACGATTATGATATGCGATTGTGTAAGAAATGATACATGATTGTGTAGGCGGTATCAACACGATCATGCAGTTTTTTTAATGATGAAAAAAATTCTTCAAATCTAAATGATCGTGTTGACCAAGCTAAATGATCGTGTTGACTATGGTAAGCGATCGTTTAGATCATATCCACATGTGATCATGTAGTTCTTTTTAAATGATGAGAAAAGGGGTTCAAATTTAAACGATCGTGTTGACCATTCTAAACGATCGTGTTGACTATGACGATCGCGTTGACTATGGTAAGTGATTGTTTAGATCATATCCACACGATCATGTAGTTATTTTTAAACGATGGGAAAAAAACTTTAAATATAAACGATCATGTTGACCTCGTTAATCGATCATGTCGACTATAGTGTGCGACTGTTTAGATCATATCCACACGATCGTGTAGTTCTTTTTAAACAATGGAAAAAGGGCTTCAAAATCTAAACGATTGTGTTGACCATGCTAAATGATCGTGTTGACTTTATTAGCGATCATCTAGATCATATCAAGGTGATATTTAAATGATCTTGATATTCTAGAAGAGGAGTTGGAAAAAAGAAAGAGAAGATGAAGAAAGAAAGAAAAAGACGATGAATAAAAATAGAAGAAAGAAAATCTTGAAGAGGAGCTGAAGAAATTTGGAAGAGAAGATTAATAAATCGCAAAGAGGAAGAAGAAAGAGAAGCGACAAATCGTTTGAAATATCAAGTACAAATCTGGAATTTATGAAAATATTTTAGCTGCTTCATGCATGTTTCGTTTTTGTTACACATACCACAAATATTTTAGTATTTTGTTACATTTATGAAAATTAATCTATAAAAGTTAATTAAAGAAAAAAACATAATATATATGAAAATACCCCTTGCCTATCATTATATATTATTGAACACATTATATATTGAAAAGAAGTTAATTACAAAATGAGAAATCATGTAATTGAAAAAGGTTACATAGGAAAATATACTAAAAAAAGAAATACTAATCACGAATGAAATATTGCAAAAAAAAAAAAAAAAAAAAAAAAAACACGCACACAGTATATATGAAAATGATCCAGAACTGAATTGAATACCAGAAATGTATCTTCAGAAAAAAGAGAAATGACTCATCGAAAAAAAAACAAAAAGAAATGTGTAAAATAAATATAATTAAAATCAAACAATTAATATATTTAATGAACAAAATTCATAAAATGAAAGGATAAAGACATAAATCAAATGTTAAAATAATACACATTAACTAATAATCATAAATATTAATAAATTAATGACAAAATCGTATTTAAAAAATATTTTTGTTTTAATCTTTGATATAATTCAAATGGTAACAATCCAAAAACTTTATTAAGATATATAGAAAATTACTATTAAGGTTAATTTTGTCCAAAAATTTAGAGAAAATCTTGTAATGAAATATCTCTCAAGATTAGGTTATTTATGAAAATATGGATTGTCAATTAGGTTATTGTAACGACTCAACTTTCGATATCTCTAACTAAGGTCATTACTTCAAAATTGTAAAATTATAATCGAAATTGTTTTTGGAATATTTTAAAAAATATTTACAACTCTTAACAAATTCTATCACTAATAGTCATTGATATGCTATAGTTATAGAAGACTATTATTGATAGAATCCAAAATTTTACTATAACTTGTAAATATTTTAATTTATTTTTCTATTTTTAAAAATGTCCCATTATTTTACTATTAAAGTAGAAGTTTTTATTTTAAAATAAAATTGAGGATACAAAAGAAAACAATTTTAAAAGAATTAATAAATAAGTAAATAGAATTTTGGTTTTGAGTCCCTAAACAAAATTATATATATATAAAATAGTAATAAAATAAAATAAAATAATCCTACATTAAGTATCCTATCAAAAATTTTAAAATAATTTGAAAACAAATATGAAAGGATGCAATCCTCTAATTTCACAAGGCACGGTCACAAGTCCCACTCGTCGTTAGCCAATCTGCTCTTGCCTTACCTTAAAAACATTAAATAAGAAAAAATGAGTATAAAAATACTCTGTAAATAATCTCCCTATTGGAGACTTTTGGGTGAACTTATAACTTGCTCCAACATAGGCATAATGTACAAACATGTTGTAGGTAATGAACTCGTGGAAACACGAATCATAGCATAAGTAATGGCCCCGAAAAAACATAAAACATAAGGTGTATAGAAGCATGCCAGGAGAGTTAACAGTCACTGCTGATCTTAGGATGCATTCAATAGTCAATAGGCTTTAGCATAATTTCATAATATACAGTTTCTCAATGTAAATAATGTTCATACAATACATAGCATAGAAACTTATCCATTATACAATACCATATTTATATGGTATCATAACTAGAAAAGATAATTATCTACTTTTGAGTGTTCGACTCAATTGAAAGGACATCCAGTAGAAGAATCACTTACCTCAAGTTTAGAGTTTAACCATTGGTTGCAAAATAATTCTCAAATCCAATATAGACATAACTAGTTAATAATAAAATAAAATTATTAATTACAATTCAACTTTAATTCTCCAATTTGCGTATTCAATTGATGTCAAAACTCTAAACCCGACCTTGTTGGATGTTTGCAAGTTATAACCCCAAAAGTTCTCTAAATTAAACCTTAATTTAATCCATAAAAACCAAGTTAAGAAAAATCTCCAATTTATCCGAAATTAATCTTAATTCAAAACGTTAACGAGTGTAAAAAAACCAACGATAAAATTCTCCAAGAACTTATAAAAAACTCATGAAAATCACCCTCCTTAAACTTCTGCGAGCGGCAACGAGGCGATGGCAGCAGAAAACTGACGGTAGTTGGGCCAGCAAACAATGGTAATGGGATGGCCGACAGGGAAGAAAAGAAAGAAGAAAGGTAAAGAAGGAAGAAAAAAACCAAGAAAAAATAAGAAAATTCCCTAAAAGATTTGATATGTTACAATTATACTTCTAAATCTTTCGATTATTAATCCACATACATAGCCTACACGATACGTGTAATAGAATACTCTTATAAAGTGCGGTCAAAGATGTATATAGTATAATATTTGATGCATGAAGTAGACAATCTTTGAAACGTCTTGTATGTACATAAAATAAAAGAATTATACTTTGCAACAACTTGTAAGTTAAATTTTTTTGTCCTAGATTATATAATATATATCCACAGAGTTTAGTTTGAACCATTGTTCTTCTCTTAATTTAGTGTGAACATTTACCTTTTTCCAATATCTTCCATGGTGTAAACAAGAAAAACTCAAATAAATAAGTTTGCTTAATATAGGTAAAGAAAGAAAAGAACTTAGAAAGATGGAGAATAATAATATAAGAAAGAATTTATAAGATGTATATAAGTTTATAAAAAAGAAAGTTAGGAAGAGAGAGTGGATGGTGTAGAGGTGAATAGTTTGATATATAATATTAAAATTTATCTGAAAACATTTCTTTTTAAGTCTTTTGGTAAGTCCGTAATTTAAGATAGTAAGAATAGATAGTTCATGTTAAAATTTCTATAATATAAAGGCTAAGTTATATATATATATATATAATGCCTAATACACTTTATAGTTGGTGTAAGAATGTTTGTAAACTTTCAAAGTTTAAATTTTTTTCTTAAATTGTCGTAAAGAGTTCATAAATAAGTTTTGCATGAAATAGGTTAAAGTTCTCTTTTAAAAAATATATTAAATTTTTTAAAAGTTTCATAAATACCATTAAACTTAATTTTTTTTAAAAAAATACTTTTGTTATTTCAAATTTTACGCCAAAATTTTCATCAACACAAAATAAAAATCAAATTTTATGTTAAAACATAAAATTTCACAAAACCTTCATAAAATTCTATACAAAAAAAAACTTCTCCTTAAAATTTATTAAAACAATAATAGTCAAATAAAAATATATTTAATTATTAACTTACACTAAACTTTTTGAAAATATATATACAAAAAGGGTTTACTTTTAAAAAAAAATTCAAAAATAACCGTTTTGTTAGTACAAGCTCTTTATACAGTTTTTTTTTTTTCCTCCAATCTCTTCTTCAATGCAAACAAATTAATAAATAAAACTCTCATTTTAGTAGGATATATTAACTCTAATAAAGAATAAAGAGAATAATAGAAGCAGTTAAGAATTTTAGGACTTAAATATTCTAACCCATGTTAATAGTTAAATACAATTTTTTCTGAAAAATTATTATTTTAGTATATTTTTAATAACAAAATTTTATTTTGAAATTTTGTGGAATTTAATGTTTAACATAAAATAAAATTTTGGTTAGTGAAAAATTGGTGCAAAATTTGGACTGATGAGTGTAGTTTTGAATTATTTTCTAAGTTTAGAGTATTTATAAAATATTTTAATAGTTTAGGGATATTTTTGAAACAAAAGTTTAGTTGTTTCTATCCAAAACTAATGCTAAAGGGTATTTTTTAACATTTTTTTTTGCAAATTTAAGACATTTTTTAAACTTTTGAAAGTTTAGGAATATTTTTAAGACATTTTTTGGTTTGTAATTATTCTCAAAGTCTTAACATTCTATTTTAACATTAGAAGATCTTCCTCTGATTATTTTTGGAAATTATAAAACTTTTTTGTGGATTTTGTGGATCGAAGAAGTTGACGTTGATTATTGTGCAACAACATTGTGTTGTTCATGCAAGCAACAACTGTTCTTTGAGCGAGACTCATTCATAAGACCATTGTGTTCTTTATTGTAATTACTTGTTGCTCACCGTGTTTATTTGTGGAATCTTCAACCATTGTTTGCAACATACTCAAGAGTAAACTAGCTTAGGGGGGAGCCTAAACCTTTGTCATCAAGAAGGAATTCTTGGTTTCTTAGTAAACTAGTTGGAGTTTGTTGAATCACAAGAAAAGATATCTTTGTGAAAGGGAGTCTTACATAAACCAAGGAGGAGGTGAGGTGAAGACTCTAATAATATTACCACAATTAGGGAGAGCCTTAGCTTACATGAGAGGGAGTCTCACATCTAATGGGAGCCTACATGTTCATTTAGTTAAGCTCTACGGGAGTTTATATAGCAGATTACTACAGAAAAGTACTACATTGTAATTTGTTAACTTTTGATATTGATAGATTATTCCTTCTAGATGTAGATAGTATATCATCGAATTAGGTTACCAACTTCAGTATTGTCTCTTTTACTTTTATTTGTTGGTTGGTGCTTTACTTGTTTCTGCTATGCCTTTAAAGTGACTTTCATGAGTATGTAACGAATCATTCATACGCAATTTGAATTGATTCAAAAGATTTAGATCAATTTGAAGAAAAAAGAAAGAAAGAAAAAGAAAAAGATGGCAATGGTAGGAGTGGAAGATAAAAGTGAAATTGTAAGTAGGTGGTGTGAGAATCACGATGCATGTCTGTCTTGTTTTCGTTTGATGTTAAATCAGGTTGCCCCCGTGCACTGCTTTTCTTTCTCTCCTGTCCATTTCCACGTGTGCTAACTCTTCTCATCCACTACCCATTGCTCCCTCCTACTTTCCTTTCCTTTCCTTTCCTTTCCCTTTTGAATATTATTTTTCTTTTCTTTTAAAGATACTACCATCGATCCTTATCCTTTTACTCTATCTGGTGGCTTATTAAAAAAATTCAATCCCTTCCCAAACTTTAAATCTACCCATCCATTCTTAAATTTTAAATATACTATCTTTAATATTCTATCTTTATTTTTTTTATTAAACTATTTATGCTTTTAAATTATTGAAGTTATTAGGTGGATAGTTAGAAAACAAAACATACTCATTGTTTTCTTGTTTTGTTACGAACTCATGTTGGTCTACAAGAGTTTGTTTAAGGAAACAAAGTTCTTATTACGTAAGATAGTTAATATTATTTAATATTTATTAATATTTTATTTAATAAAAAGTCTTATATTAACTTGAAGAATTAAATTTTGACTATTTTGTCCAAAATATTTAATTTCAAATAGATCCCTCATTCAATTTTTACTTTCGTATTAAAAATGAATAATTCATATAGAATTCTATAATGATGTAATTCTTTTCAATTCTATAACCATATATATTCAACTCAGATTAATGTTAGATTAATTTATTTATTACACTTAAGTGGGTTTTAGATTTTATATTCATATTTTCGTAAGTACAAAAAAGGTCATTTCGAATTTTTGTAGTTGTTGAATTAGAAATGTCCTTTGAAAAGATAAAAAAAATAAAACTTTATATTATTTTAATATATTTATTAACCTTTTCAAATTCCATAAAAAATGCTATTGAAATATCAAACTTAATAGTCTCCTGCATTGTTCATTGATTTAGAAAGAAGCAAAATATATATTTGAAATATTTGCAATCACTTATATAATTTTGTTAATTAGAATAATAACAGATTTTCTTTAGGATAATTTTCATAAATATAACAAAACGACAAAATATTTACAGTTTATGTAACAAAATGAACAAACACATGAAATTGATCATTTTTTTAAATATTTCAGTTTGTCCTTCCCTTTCATGTCTTTCTTTGTATTCTCTTCTGCGATTTTTTTTCTTTCCCTTGTCTTTTTCTCTTCTTCTTCATTTTTTTGATCGTATATCAAATATAAAAGAGTTATTTTTTATTTTTTTTCAAACTATTATTTGGTTGTTCAAAATATAAAAGATCGTGAAAAAAAAATCGTTGAGATATTGGATAGTCAAATCTAAATGAATAATCTTTAAAAGATCGTTTAGATTTTGGTAGTCAAATTTAAATGATCATATACTAAATCTAAATGATCATTTTTCAAATATAAACGTACAAAAAATCTTGAAAAAAAAAATCGTTGATACAAAAAAATCTTTAAAAAAAATTGATTAGATTTGGATAGTCAAATCTAAACGATTGTGTAGGAAAGAATAGCCAAATCTAAACGATTGCTTCTCAAATATATTACGTGCTCGATGACCATTAATCATAGGGCATTTTTGATATTTTCTATTGTGGTCCTCTGGGTTTTTTTCGTTTTCGAAATTATTTTATATCGTGTAAATATTTTGCCACTTTATTATATTTTTTAAAAGACTTATTTTTTTAAAATTAAGAGGTTTAATTTGATTCTCACATTCAAAATTGTTGTACTCAAAAACTTATAATGACGTTATCACACATATACTATCAATATTTTCTAGTATTATTTAAAAGCAGTTTTGAATGGGTTGAGTTGTAGAATTGTATAAATGAATACAAGGCATGGGATTCACCATCTTAACTCTAGTTGAAAGGCTTCAAATAATAATTTCCTTCCCTTAACTAAGGAATTATATGAGTAATACTAACTTAAGTTTGGATACTGGCAAATTGTAGAAGTAGAAATATTGACAAAATAGTGTAATAAATATTCTTTTAGCTGTTTTTTTTATGTTACGTTGTGTATCTTTCAAAATCCATACAAACAGACCTGAGTTTGACATCTTAAGCTTGGATTTTTGGTTTTTTTAATTTTTTTTCTTCTACTTACATTGTGTCGATTTTTTAAGAAAAAACATTTTAATTGCTAAACAAAATTTTCAAAAAAGAAAAAAAAAACAAGTTTTCTAAAGTTAGTTTGTTTTGTTTTTCAATCTAAAAATGAAATTTGTTACTATTGTTGGAAAGTAAAGTAAAAAAAAAAAAAAAAAAGCAAAACAAAGAGCTTAACATATGGATATGGAATAGAAATTGATGGATAGGTAGATATTTGCAACAAAAATTGGACCAAATTGACCTGTTATTCTTCGAACCTAGAATAGATTGTAGGACTCGATGAGTGAAGGGTTTGAGAAAGATTGAGAAATGGAAATTGGATTAGGAATAGGAGAACTTTGGTCAGTTTATTTTTATTTTTAAACAAAAATAAACTAATTTTCCAAAAGTCTTTTTACACATTTGAAAAAAAATAACTATAATTGGTGGCAATTTTAGGAAAAATGATTAAGTATATAACAACATTTTAAAAAATTACAAATATAGCAAAATTATCAATGATAGACTTCTATTGTTGATAGACTCTTATGGTTTATTAGTAATAGATAAATATTTGCAACATGTTCTATCAGTGATAAACTTTGACAGATTTTGCTAAATTTGCAAATTTTTAAAAATATTTTATATATTTAATTATTTTTAATCTAATTGCTATATTTTCACCTATCTCTTGAATAAACACCCTTTAAATAGACAAATTGTATGTTAGTGAGTTGGTGTCATCACCATGAGCTTCCAGGCCCACTAATGAGTTAGTCAAATTGTGTAACAATGTACTTTCTTTTAGTGAGCTTGGTGTCACCACCTTAAGCCTCCACACAACCCACTACAACTAAGAGTTAGTGAGATTATCAAATAAAAAATATTGAATTTTTCCACTAACTTTAGTCAAAGGGTAAAATGATCATTTCACCATTCAAGTCAAAGTTAAAAGTCAACATTTTGATTCTTTCACCATTCAAGTCAAAGTTAAAAGTCAACATTTTGATTTTTTTACCATTTTTTCCATCTTGACTAATTCTGACCTCTCGAGTATGAATCCATATTCATTTTTTTTTAAAATTCAAATTACATTTGAATAAATTTTCGATTAAAGTTTGATTTTTCAAAGTCAAAAGTCAACTCTTGGACTTTTTATAACTTTGACCATTTCCATCACTTTCGAGCTTTGAAATATGAATCGTATACATATTTTTTAAATTTAAATCATATTTAAATATAAAAGCTCTATCTCCAAACTAATAACTTACCACGATATCACATATACATGTTGGTTTCTCTCTCTTTGCCTAATTCGAACTATTCGAACTAATCCAACATACTGTTCTAAATTAATTCCATATGAGCTAGTAGTGGAACCTAATGGACCTATAGATCATGGGCTCCAACGATCCATGATTAACTGGCTAAACCCTTTTACACCAAGCTAATCTGTCACACTCCGTCCCGCACATGTTCTTACTTGTCGTGCAAAACAAAACCCGACTTCAGAAATTTTGGAGCCTCTAATGTGAAATGCCAGAACTCTCACTTAAGTCCTTCTTAAACTACTAAGCCTGTAAAGAACACCTTAACCATAACGCAGCAAAATAACAAATAACACAACTTCACTTTAATTAGACTGTAATTGACATTTTTTAATCATCTATGTAATAAGACATTTAAAAGTATATAATGAAGTTTTTTTTTTTTTTTTGTATAAATATTGATGTAAGAGCATAAATTTACAAATAATGAAAACATAATTATAAAATAATATGAAATAATTTATGAATATTTGGAAGTGAAATATGTGAAAATGAAATTAAAAATAAAGTTGGAAATTAAAAGAAAGAAAAGAAAACAACACATTTAAAAGCTTCATCTTTCATCCAAGATAACATTGGTATAACTACAAATATATATAATATTTGTAAACATAACTAATAAAAACTGAAAAAAACATGAAAGAACTCAACGTAGTAGCTAAGTTTGGTTGAAAAGGAATGGAAAATAAAAGTCTAAACTGTATTGAAAATTTAAAAGTTATAAATCAATATATATATATATATATGTTTAGGAGCAAATCAAGGAGGGAGTGAAAAGTATTACCTTAATTAGCCTATAAATTGAAAGAGATGATCAAATAAAATAATAACTATTGCCGCCGGATGACAAAAAAGAGAGGAAAAGGTGACTGAATTGTTACATTCCAATAAAGATGAAGTTATAATTAGGCCACAGACTATATATAGAACGTAAGAACGAACACTCACACAAAAAGCAAAAGTTAGACAAGAGAGTGAAGAAAATATACTATACACAAATATGGTTCAAGAAGATAAAAGATATATTCATTTGAGATCATTTATTGAATAATTAATCTCATGTTTACCATACAAATTGGTGTAACAGTATAATAAAATTTCTAAATGTAATTGAATTACTTTTAATCGCGTTTATTTAAAATTAAAATTTTGTCAAATTTAATCTTACCCTTATAGTTACATTTATCTCTAATTGTCAAACGGTAACAATACATGTGTCAAAATTTACAATTATTGTTATGGTTAGCTTTCCCTCTCCCCATCAAATTTATAACAGTAATGGTTATAACAATAATAGTAAATATATCAAAATTGAATGTTATTGTGGTGGTTACCAATTGTTTAGCCAACAGAGGTAGCTAAACAATAACGGTACTAGTAAATATGCCAAAATTTAGTATTATTGTTATGATTATCTTTATCTCTCATAGTTAAACAATAATTGTAAGACATAATTTTCTGACATAATCAGATTCATCACCCCTACACTAGCTCATCAATCATACTATGACTTTTATTTGCATATTTGGACGTGGGTCTCATGTGTTAGTATAGATGCAGAACACAAGCATAATTATCACATGGAGCCCACCTTTTAAATTACCATTTAATCATTCTGATTGAATTGGGGTTAACATTGCCGTAACAAAATTTTATTGATGAATCAATCGTAATGAGTTTGAATCGAGAATGTAATTATATTGATTTTAATTTCGTTTATTTACAATGAGAACGTAATTCACTTTTGATGTTACCAATCATTATCGTTATCGTTACTATACCAGATATAATATGTCATATTTATAGTTATTATCACTATTTTTGTTACCGTTATATATTCTGATGGTTAGATTCAGTAATAATGATAATGGTAATACTGACAGTTAATAGTAACCATAAATATGATAAATTCATAATTCTAATATTTTTACAGTAGTAACATGCATCTATTAACGGTAACGACAGTAATAATTAGTGGACTCCAGTCTCATTGATCACCCTAAATTCTTCAATCAGAATAGGTGTTTTGATTATATATAGAAGTGGACTCACATATAAAATTATGAAATAAAGATAAATAACAATAAACATGAAGTCCATTGTTCAGATTAGGGAGAGTAAATACTGCCTAAGACATAAATTACTGCTTTTGTCTCAACTTATAATAATATTAAGAAATAATAAATCTCACTTCACTTGTAGTCTCTAAATAAAAGAAACCAAAACAAAATTTTGGAGAGTACTTACGAGGGGTTTTTGAGAGTACTTTATAGGAGGGGAGGCCTGTTCCCCCGCCCTCCAGTATTCATCATACTTTATATATATATATATATATGTTCTTTTCTCCTCTCCTAACAAAATTAACCTTTGGCAAAGTTGTATTGAAATCAGAAAAAGAAAAAGAGTGTTCGTCTCCAGAATTATATGACAAAACATAAAATTCAATTTTTTTTAGAAATGAATCAACATGTGAGGTAAGAGAATCAAATCTATAGTGTCTTATTAGTAACTGATAAAACACTTTCATCATTTAAATTTAAACCTCAGCAGGTACCAAAACAATAATTCCATTACTGTACTTTGTACCACTCCTCTTTATTCTCCTTTAGTTTCTTTAATTTTGTTTAAAGATGTTTATTCTTTGTCTCTCACTAAAATAAGGGACTTTATTTACTGCTTCTCATTGACGTCTAATGATTTTGCCCTCTCCTACTACTACTTTATTTCTTTTACGTTTACTCTCTTTTCTATTAATAGAGTAGGTTTAATTTAACTCAACGTTTAAAACGTTCGATCCTCTCAAGTTTTAATAGAAATATTAGACAAATTATCAACTTCAATATAAATTTCTAAAAGAAGTTCATTTTTAAAATAATTTAACTATCGCATGCTTGTGTGTGTGTATATAATGGTTTTGTTGTTTTAACTATTTATTGAAGGAAAAAGAATCATTGAAATAATAGGAGGTTGTGAATTATTTGAGTCTCGATTAATTCTTTGGAGGTATATTCCACCCTTTGACCAACTATAGCTTTAGTAAGAAGATCTCAAGAAGTGTAATCAAAGAAAAGAATGAACCTTGATGGTAGGTAGGGTCCATATAGAAGAGTTATAATGTGAGGTTAAGCACATTCCCACCCTAAATATCAAGTTACTAATTACTATTTTTTACCTCTTCGAAGAAATTTCATTTTTGAAAATATATATATCAAGCATGAACATTGAAATTAGTTTTATTCTTTTACCTCAATAATATGATTTTAAGAGAAAATAATGTTACATGACATGATATTAAATTTTCTTTCCCCTCTTAACTTAATCTTTTGGATCAATATAAGTGATTTAGGATGATAATAGAGCAGGTTGATTTAGAAAGCCCTGTTTTCAAACACTTACATTCTTATTTTGTTGAATTTAATGACCTAAATCCCATCAATCTTGCGCATTTTGTAATCTGTGCTCCTTTAGCTTGTTTAAAAATATGGTCTTAAACATTTACATATGTGTTCTTCATGTTCAACAAAATTATAACCACGAAAAAAGATCCAGAAAATACTTCAAAAAAGTTTATAAAAATTCTGATGTTAAGCACGATATACGTGCTTAGATTGGAACTCTGCCCATTCAAATTTAACTTCATCGATGTCACCTTCAGAGTACGTTCGAGGTAAACGTTTCATTTGTGGACAAAAAAGTGTTTATAAATGAGTTTGATTCAAAATAAATGACATGATGATAGTTTTAAAATTGGTATACTTAAGACATCTACAATCCTTGACAAAATTATGTCACGCATGAACCGCATGACATAATAGTCGCATTCTACTACCCCTAATTGTTTGGGACACTGTGGATGCACATACAACAATATACATGTATGTTAAAAGTAATAGCTAATTTACAACTATCCCAAGTTACAAATTCACATATCTTCACGACCTTCCAGTTTGGTTTTTTCTTATTCGATATATTGAGTGACGTACAAAATAACGTAGGATTGTTACGTACTTAAAGTAGTTGCATACAAAAAAAATTAACGATATAAGTATGACATACATTTCAAGTACTTCAAACAAGTCCTTGTCAATCCAGTTCTTCAAAGGGTCAATTCAGAACGCAGAATCTTTTGTGGAATTTATAGCAACCAAACTCCAATGATTGCTAAGAATACATTTGAAATAATATAACTTCATATTGGACTAGTGCATTCAAAACATGAATGACGGTGAAAATATCCTTTGACACTACAACCACATATATTACCGTATGCCGAAATCATTGATAGTCCACAATAAGACAACCCACAATGTAAAATATTCTTCTTTATATGCATCGAAACAGTGAACTCCATCTTCTCACAACATTTTTAGGTCATCAATTAAGGATGCTAAGTACGTATTGATATCATATCCCAATTACTTTGGACCTGATATTATCATTGTCAACATCAAATATTTTCTTCTCATACACAACCATGGTGGAAGGTTGTATATTTTAGTAATAAGAGGCCAACAATTGTAGGTCATCGATAGATCTCCAAATGGGTTAATTCCATCAGTGGACAAACCCAAACGGAGATTTATTGGTTCTGACCTAAAGGTTGGCCACATGTGATCAATCAACCTCCATGATGGAGTGTCAGTCGGGTGTCTCAAAATACCATAAACTTTTCTATTGATCGCATGCCAACACAAGTTCTTAGCATTCTCAAATCTCTTGAACATTCTTATAAATCTTGAAACTATTGGAAACTACCATATCTGCTTGGCAGCCACTTCACTTTTTTTATTTTTTTATTTCACAGTAATCTTCCACCTTGACAAACCACACTTAGAGCACTTTGTCATGTTTTCATACTCTTTTCTGTACAAACAACAATCATTAGGACATGCATCAATTTTTTGGTAACTCAGTCCGAAGGCACTTAGTGTTTTCTTCGTTGCGTATAAGGAACTTGGAATTTCATTGTTTTCAGGTAAGAGATCTCTTATTATGGACATTAATTCTTTTAAGTATTTCTTAACATTACTTTCATGTCCTCAAGATCCCTCTCATCTGAATAAGCCAGTACCACATCTAAATCAGAGGGATCCTAAGGACATGAAAATAATGTTAAAAAAGACTTAAAAGAATTAAAAGTTAATACCTATTCCAACAAGGTGACCCTTACTTTTCAGTGGCTTGACCATAGGAACTTCAAAGTTAAGCGTGCTTAACTTGGAGTAATTCTATGTTGGATGACCTTCTGGGAATTTTTCTAGGATGCATGTGAGTAAGGACAAAGGATGCTGAAAGGACTCGTGTTCATGAAAGTACGATGGTTAGGAATGAGTTTTGTTGTAAAAGATTTGTGGTGGTGGAATTTAGGAAAAATACCGCCATGTAGAAGTGTTCGTACAGGTGGTAGGAGAGGTAAAGGAGTTGGACGTAACCATCCTGAGGGACAATCTGAAGGATAGCCTGTTGTACAAATTGTCGACCCTACTGCACCTGTTACACAAGCAGACCTTGCTGCCATAGAGCAGAAGTACATAGATATGTTGTTCAAAGCGTTGGCACAGAATCAGCCCACCAAGTAGACCTAGTCAGCTTCCGTTTAGATACTGGCGATAGGTGTTCAGATTCCAGTTGCAGGAGTTCAGGCCCCAGTTGTAGCCCAGAACCTACCTGATATGCTTTCAGCGGAAACCAAGCACTTGAGGGATTTTAGGAAATATAACACTTAGACTTTTGATGGATCATTGGCAGACCCCACCAAGGCGTACATGTGGAAAAGTTCAGTAGAGACTATTTTTTGTTACATCTAGTGCCCCAACGACTAGAAGGTTCAGTGTGTTGTGTACTTACTGACGGATAGAGGCAGAGGCTTGTGGGAGTCCACAGAAAGGATGTTGGGTAGAGATATGAGTTAGATCACCTGGGAGCAGTTTAAGGAGAATTTTTATGACAAATTCTTCTCCGCTATAGGGAGAGATACCAAGTGCCAAGAGTTCTTAAAGTTGGAGCAAGGCAATATGACTGTGGAGGAGCACGATCAAGAATTCGATGTGTTATCTCGATTTGCACCTGAGCTAGTAAGAACCAAGGCTGAGAGAGCTTAAAAGTTTGTCAGAGGTCTTAAGTCAGAATACAGGGTTTCGTTCGAGTCCTTAGACCAGCTACCTAGGCTGATGCACTACGCATGGCAGTGGACATGAGTTTGCATGAGAGGTTGGAGTTTACCAAGGTTGCAGAAAAGGGACCAACTTCAGGACAAAAGAGGAAGGCTGAGCAGCAGTGTGTTGTGACATTACCTTTAGAGATTCAAGTTCAGGTTGCACCTTTCGTCGTCACCAGCAGGAAGTCATTGAAACAGGAGATACTACGAGGGGGTTGCCTACTTGTTGTACTTGTGGAAAGCATCATTTAGGTCGTTGCAGATCAGATAAGAGGGTTTGTTTTAAATGCAACCAAGGGGGCATTTAGCTAACAATTTCCCTCAAGGTGTTGTTGCCACTAATCGATAGGGAGTCAAGAAGCCTGCACAGAAATGACAGATACGCTTCCAACGTTGGACACCGTGCGCTAGTTTTACTTATTTAAGTATTAGTTTGTTGAGAATTGTGTTGATTTCGCATTAGAAGGGTTATTTGTCTTTTTTCAATGGAATTAATTAGATATTTGTTGGATGAATATTTAATTAATTAAAAGGTTTGAATTCATGGTGTTCGCTGAAAATTTGATCTAATTATATGATCTGAGGTTGAAGTAAAGCTATGGAAATTTTTGGTATGATGTGTGTGATTAATTAAACATATGTGCATGGGTATGTATATTTTAGTAAAGATTTTAAATTTTGATGGGAAATGTTGTTAGTTATGACAAGAAGACCGTTATTCCGAATTGTTCAAGAATTAGAACTTTTGATGACGAGAGTTTCACAAAGGAGGGAAGATTGTAACACCCCAAAAATTAAGAAAAAATGGATTTTTATTTATCTTGGATTATTTGGGTGTTATCTTAGATAATTGGAAGTTTTATTTGTTTTGTAGAGATTATGATTAATTAAATACTTATGGAAAGAGTAATTGATTAATTATTAAAATTTTGGAACTTAATTATATTGTATGGTTTGATAAAGGTTAAATGATGTTGATAATTAAATTTGGTGAGATTTAAGGATATTGGTTGACTATATAGAGAGAGTTATGGAATAATAATAATTATTATATTATGGGGATAATATAATTATTAAAGAGAAATAATTGTACATGATTAGTATTTTAAAGGAAGATATTTGGAGAGAAAGAAAAATAATTATATTATGGAAAATATAATTATTTTGAAAAGATATTGTATTTTTGTGAAGTTAAAGGAGATGATTTGATTGGATAATTGATGAAGAGAGAGAAAAAGTTGATTGAGTTTTGTTTTTGAAAAGATAAAAAGGAGAATGAATTAAATTAAGAAAAAAAATATAATAATAGAATTATTAGTATATATTAATTAGAGACATTGTGAAACGTGTAAGGAAACTATTCATCTTCTTCCTCACAACACAAGAACCACCTTGGAAACCCTAGCTGCCACCCACAATTCTTCGGTCACATCACCATCGCCGACGACATCATTGCCATCTCCGTCAACCTCTCTTCTCCGGCAGCAAAGCGTAGGTCTCAATGGTGTTGCCCTCTCTTCGTCTGTCGCAGCAAAGCCGAAGCCGACGCTCCCCTCCTTCGTTTGATTCTCCTTCTCTGCCGACCGTCTCTCTTCATATGGAGGCTCACAACAGCGATCGTTCTCGTCTCAACAGATGCTCGTAGCCCACGTAGCCGACCGTTTCAATCTGAGCCATTCCTTCACGATCAAGGTGCATGTCTCTAAGCCGCACGCGTGCAAGCAATCCGAGCCGGTCTTCTTCTCCTTCGCAAGCTGTGCACCTGCATCCTTCGAGCCGCATGCACAAGCAAGCCATACCCGAGCCACCCATCCATTTGACCCAAGCCGATCTCCCAAGTCAAGCCACAAGCTTTCCCTTATGGATTATTTAGCAATTCACCTTTGGGAGCCTTATTTTTGAAGAAGTTTGGTAAGTTTTTGATGGGTTTGGTACTTCCATACAATACTTATTTATCCTAAATAATTAAGTGATGATTTAAAGTCAGGTAATATGAGTTATGGATTTAAGTTAAAATGTTATTTTACTTTAAGGTTGATTATTTTGTTGGAATTTTTGGACTATGCAATTTTCCATTTAAGGTTATTTTGGGTTCAACCTTAGTCTTGGGAACTGAGTAGATTAGGAGGAGTTGATCGTAAGCCAAGATTCTATTAGTTTAGCTAATCTTCAGGCAAGGAAATTTTCCTATTAGACCCCACATTAAAGTTGTATGCATGTTTTATATTATGCGTTACATTATAATTGAGGCATGTTATGATTAGATCGATGATGATTGGGTTACGTTTGAATGACACTTATTATATGATATATTTACATAGGCTATCATGTTCTGTATATTTACCGTTAGAGTCGTACCTTATGGGTGTTCCTCGGTATCACCACCTATTTATGTTTGTGTGGCCAGTTTTATGTTTGATTCGACGAGATCACTTACAGCCGTCTCCTTCAGAATCACCGAGAGCCCAATGTGTCCATAGGGGATCACTGGATAGTGTGCCTTTGGGAGCACAATAGTTAGGCGGTACCTCCTTACAGGACTCTAACGAAAATTTAACAGACATCTAGCGGGACTAATAGCGAGTCCCTTACTGAGTATAAATTAAATTAGACTCACCTTTTCTCTATGTTTAATTTTACAGGCTAAGATAGAGGTAAAGGCAAGCTGACGAATGACAAGAAGAGACCATGGTTCACTATAGAGGGACAGTATATGTTTTATTCTGCATTTATTGTTTTCAGTATTCAAATTTCAGGAAAAATTATTTTAGCACTAAGGTTTACTTTTAGATTTGTTTTAATTTTAAAGAGGGCCCGAACTAGTATTTTAAATGATATATATTTATTTATTATTTTCTTCACATATTTTTTATGAATATTTGAAACGTTTTCATTCACTTTAAATAAAAAGTTTTATTTATTTTACTAGTAATGACTTCAACTCAGTATAAAGAGTTGGGTTGTTACAGAAATTAATTAGTAACTACATCCTACAATACACAGATTTCATATACAAACACTACCAACTTAGGAATATCTTAACTCTTTGCTTCAGTAAAGTTTCAAAAAACTTGAAAAAAAGAAATTCAAATCCAATAAGCGCATCTATATGCTTAAAAATGAACTTTATGTATTTTACCCTTTCGTTTTTCTAACTTTGTCGTAAATTTATTATGTGTCTATTTAGCATGGAACAAGTGCTTTGAGATTTTAAGATATATGTTGAATATAGGTTGAAAAACTACTTTGACAATTCAAACACTTCATTTTCACCAACTTATAAAGTTGTATTTGAAAATTATAAAAACAATGCAAATGACAATTACACTTTTATGATAAAAGCTTATTTGTAAGGTGCTTAAGCTTCAGTCTAATAAATTTGATTAAATATTTCAAACATATATATTTTGAAGGCTGCTGATCAAGTATTAAAATTAAATCAAACACATACTATGAAGACGACAAACTCGACCTTAAAGAAGATCAATTTAATTGTTAGTTTAATTGAAACTAACAGTAAAATTTAGAAAGCGTCATTAGACATATAGATTCCAAAAATAAATCAAACGTACCATTAACTATAACAGTAAATAAATTCACTTTCTTCGATATAAATAACTTCAACCAAAACACTTACTACTTAAAAACATTTTTAGAACAAAACACTTATTTGTGTGTCTAGAAGGAAAAAGCGTGAAAAACATTTGAAAAAGTGCTTTCCAAAAGTACAAAGAGAAAGCATTTCGCTTGAAAACATCTTTCTCACACACAAAACTAAAATTTAAGGAAAACAACATTGTCTAGTTTGGAACAAAAAAAAAATTAAGTATTTGAACAATTTTAATAAACCCAGTAAAATTGAAAATTTTGTAAAATAGAAACTTTAACTATAAATTTGTATTAAATGATTTCTACCATTTATGTTCAAATTTGGTAAATAGATATCACAATTGTTACTTTATAAAGTAGTAAAAAGGTGAAAATTGAGATTTTAATTTAAAAGTGTAAAGACAAAAATAAAGAAAAATTAAAACATCAATCACAAAAAGTACGTATTTTAAAAATACTAAAACAGAAAGATTGAAGCAAAATTTGAAGTTGAAGAAATTCAATTAGACCTCATAATTTGATAAATAAAAGCCTATTGCCTACTACCATAAACAAATACCTACCTTTAAGCTCCTCTTAAGTTAGAGTTAGAGAACTCTTTCTCAACTAATGATGAAGCATTAGGCTCCCCTAAACACCAAAGAACAATCTTCTCATGAATCTCATACTTCAACAACGATTACAAATCCAATTTTAAGATCAATAATATTAATGATTCTGAATTATATTCGCCAGTACACATCCAATTACCACCTCAAAATGAAACTCTTCAAACATAACACTAAGGCAAAAGTCTTTTGAAAAACGCACAACAGAAAAACCAACAAAACACATCACCAAAACAGTGTTATATAAAATTAAGACAAGGGGAGGTGTCATATAATAAAAGAATATGTCATAAACCCAAATTTCCTTAATAAACATCTCATAAACCTAACACATGAAGGACATTTTCAGGACCTTCTCCCTTTTTCTCTTGTTCTCTTTCAGCTTCAAGTCTTAAATATTTTTTGGTCTAATAATTTAAGTTAAAGATAAATCCAACATTTATTTCACATACATCAAGTAGGGGTGTTTGCCCAAAAGAGGAAATTCAAACGAAATTGAAAATTTTAGACTTTACCGATGACCCATGGAGTTGAGGGAAATAGTGACAGAGAACAACTTCACAAAGAGAGAAAAAGAGACCCATGGAGTTGAGGGAAATAGTAACAAAGAACAACTTCATAGAAAGAGAGAAAGAGAAAAGGAACGGATGACTTACCGACAGAGGAGGTGACGACCACGGATTGAGCGTTGAAGAGATTGCGGTAGATTGGAGATGATAAGCACAGATTGAACAGGTTACTACAAAGGAGGTTTTGTAGTTCGATAAAGGAGGTTGTGATGGTGTTGGAGTGAAGAGATATGTATGAGGGGCAGTGGCAGTGACGGGAATGGGCGTCGTCCGGAGATGGCCTCTTCGCGTTTGGAGATGGTTTCTTTGTGGGAGGAATAAGGATTTTAATTTGGGGGAAGATTTTAATTGTGGGGAAAAGTCTTAAAACCCTTTAATTTTCATTTAAATTTAATTTAATTTTAATAAATTATTTTATGTATCTTCTATGACATCAAATAACTGTCGGGAAAAATGTTATTCGAAAAATTTCATCTTTTCCAGCCAAAAATGCGTATTTTTACCTTTTGTGATAGTTTTTTTTTCCCTTCCATTTTCTGATGTAAACAATTGTCATAGTAGATAGTTTTTGTTGTAGTTTATATATGATCAGTTTTCGCTATATAACACAATTACTTGACGAAGTGATTAACATTTCACTGATCATGGCTGACTTGACCTTAATTCTAAGTCAGTTCAAACTCTAGTATATGAGAACAATCTTTTGATTTGTGTGAGTGAGAGTGGTCATTTTAGCCAACTCGATAAGTTTACCATTTTGGGGATTTGTTCAAGTAGGAAGTTAAGAACACAGCTACACAAGATGAAATTCACTCATTTCCACTATTTGAGAAAGTAGATAAATTGATCTCTTAATATCTGATTTTGAGTTTTGAATAATGAGGTCTCACCCTCTCATTGGTCCGAGAGGGGTTAGTTTATAGTTGGAGTATAAATCGTTTATTCATTACAGCGATAAATGGTATTTAATAAGTGAAATGTAACTACAATGATACATTGGTAATTTTAGTACTTTATAAACACCACATGTCTAGCTATAAAAAAAAGTCATTGTCACTTTTCATGACTATTGTTTTAGTCTTATATAATCCACCATCAAGGTAAGTGTATCAATAACTTGTAAAAAGAGTGTCATAATTAGTTGTTCCATAAACACTTCATTTCAATCAACAGTAAACATTTTTTTGACACTCAACATCTATTATTGTATTATAAATGACAAACTTACATTATCAACAAATATCCCAAAAGTTGACATTCTTTTTGTCAATTGAACACATACCTTAACATCGAAAATATGTCAACAAAACATTAGTAATGATACATTTACAATGTCAATATCCCACTTTTAATGATAGATACCAATTTTGACACCAAAGATGTACACAAACACATAAATATGAACTTTCATATATAAAAATAGAGTTTCTAACATTTATACAATGAAGCTCTAAACAACAAAACATGTAACCAAACTTTGGTTTTAGGTTATCTACAAAAAAAGTAATTACAACTAATATATTGACATTACCAGCAAAAAGAACATACATAAATAACTTGTTTGGTGGATTTTCTTGCTTGAAGGAGCTTGTACAGAGACCTTAGTCAACAAAATGTTCACTTTAGATACTTGCTTTTGATGAAATTATGCTTGCTTTCCTATGTACTCATTATGTTATGCAATTTTGTGGATGTGAAACATAGGCTCTAAGTTTGCGACTAAACTAGGTGACTAAGATAGGGTCATGTGATAAAAGAGGCTGACACCTGCTTAAACGTTACCATGTCTAAAGATATCTCGTGTATATATAAGTTCTCGTATCTCTTGTCCAAGTGTAAGAGAGGAAAGGTTTCCTAAGTAAGGTAGGATTGAACATAGGGAATTAATGCACTTAAGGATATAATATGCAATTCAACTTCATGCAATTTATGTACACTATAAATTATAAATACTTATTTGTCCTACTTATAACTATGTCGTATGAGTTGAAGAAACAAGATAGAAATGGGGAAGGGTTATGCGTGATGTATACTTAGTTGTGTTTAGGTGATATGGATGAAGAAATGTCTATATAATTAGATACAACATAATCGTAATTGGGCAATCAAGACGATACAAATAATTTATTAACTTCAAATTTAGGGCGAGCAACTTTTTGGTGTCTTTGCCATACTTGCTCACCTTTCGAGATGCAAATACTCAAAGTTGTCAGATGATTTATGTCTGACCCATTTGATTGCATTATCTACAACTCATCCTATATTAATGCAAGCAATCTCTCAGTGCCTTATTGCCACACACACTTGAATTTCTGATATGTATGCTAAGGAGGAATTCAAAGAAAGAATATGTATTGCTACATTCTATTCAACGTCTATTTAGTTAAGTCCAGGTCATCACTCTTTTGGGTGACAACATTCAGTACTCCATTCTTTATCTCGAACAGAATGATCTATTAATTGCATATACCCAATAAGTTCTTGCCTAGTTTACAAATATTTAAACTTTAGGCCTTTTGGTCATGGGGTCCAAATTATAATTGCAACATAAAAAGAAAATACAAGTGGGAATATAAACTTGCAAGTCAAGCCTCTAAGACTAATCTCTTATGGAAATTGGCTCATTTTTCTACCTAATACACTAAGGGGGAGAATGGTTGTAGGTTTCTCTCAACTATATTCTAAGCTCTAACCTAAAACACAAAAGGGAGATTATGGATGAAGTGAGCTTATTCTCTAGATTCTTGCACACCTGTTATAAGGAGACAACCTTGTATTTATACGCTAGGATAAATGAGACTCAACATTGTTTGAGATTTATTAACTCTATGATAAAGCTGCACGGAATTGCATACGTCTCTTTCATCCTTTTTTGACATTTACGCCAACCATTTTCTTCTCCTAAATTGGAGTTTTGTTAGAATATTTGTTGTTTATTTATTTTTATACATTCTTTTCGCAGCTTGAACGATAGATTGAGTATGCGAATTGGTTTCACGCCTCTTATCCGCTTAATTACACGTCGTTGATTTGTCATTTAAGGATTTATTTATGCGGCTTGAACCACCAGGGGACAAGATTATGCGATAAAAGATGCATACTCCTCTACCTTTAGGAGAAGACCATGCTATAAAAGGTACATTTTCTCACCATGCGTTGATATTTCTTCTAATTCTACGTTGAGTACAAGTTTTTCTCACGCTTGTCCAAGTGTAAGCTAAGTAAGAGGTTTTCTGGGTAAGTCAGGGTCGAACACAGGAAATTTCTGTCAAGTTTAGTTATAAAGCTTACTCTTAATTCTAGGTGATATAAATTCTATAAAGTATAAATGAAAAACTATAGTAATCTAATTATTTACAAAGAGGATTCTATAGGTAAATGGAATGGAAGGATTATGGATTGTAAACTAATTTGTATTGAGAAAGATGAAGGAAAGTCTAGCATTATAGGCAATTTAAGCCATTCAAGATGTCCTTGATGCAATATACATCACTATCATATTCAATTTAAGGAGAGCAACCTCTTGGGACCTAAACACCACACTTGTTCTCTTTTCGAGACAGAAATGGAAAGATAAGTCTCCTTACTTATAAGCATCACATTGTCTCTCTATTTAAGATGAGAAACCTTTCAACGTCTAAACACCACACATATTCTCCTTTCCATTGGAGAATATTTGTCAAAGTATTGGGATAGGCGTACTACTCATATCTTCTATCCTATTTGCTTGCTAAAAATTAAGAGGTTAAGCTTTTGAGTTGTCCAAGAATTTTGGATTAAAACAAAAATCTCTGGACATAAGTGAAAATCTTAGACCTTATTCGATCGAGAGAAAACGCAGAGAAAGTCAGAAAGAAAATCCTGATGCATCTCGAGGTTGTGGCAACCCAAGATAAAAAAACAAAGACGTATGGAGATGTGGTGCTTTCGAGGCCATCTAGGGGTTGTGGTGGCCCTAGATGGAAAACATAAGATTTTTGGAAGATGGATCTCAAGCCATCTCGGGGTCATGTTCGATCGAGACTGGAAGAATAAAATAAATTCTAGGATTTTCGGACGTGATCTACGATATGTCCAGTCAAAAAGAGGAAAGATCTTTGGTCGTGCTCGGGCTGATCCGACTAAGATCATTAAAAGAAAGCATGTGACAAACATTCATAAATTTATATCTTGCAAAGGTAGCGTTTTTCAGAAGTGAAGAGTATTTTAAGTTCAACAAACACTCATTTCTCATTGTCCAAGTTCAAAAGCCAAGTAGAGAGAAGAAGTAAGGAGATTAAGCTAAAGAGAAGAAGTGGAGATTTCTTGAAAGTGTTGGAGCCATGTAGGAAGGTTATTAGATGAAGCTTCAATTTTGAGTTTTTTGTCAATAACCTACTTGAGAAGTTGTAGTGTTTGTCGAGATTAAGCTAAGGAAGAAGAGTTAGAGCTTGAGGTTTAAATCCAAGTAAGTAAAGCTTTCTTTTCTTTGTATAGAAGCCCTGGAGCAGGTATGCTAAATTTGGATGATGATTTAAACTCTAAATCTGTATACGAGCTCATTTTGAGTTAGGAGAAGCTTGTAGAAACGATTTTGAGCAAGCTAACACCATCCAAGAGTTCAAAGAGATCAAGGTTAGTAAGAAAAAGAGTTCTCTTGACAAGAAAATGAAAAAAGGTGAGAAGTCGAAGAAGCTTCTTTAGTTGGAACCCAAGATTTACTTGAGTTTTCTTGTGATTTTCAGGACAAGAGGAAATAAGGAAAATCTACAAATCAAGAATCTAGCCAAAAGTTATGAGTGACAAAAATGAGTTTCAAATGAATTTTTAAACTTTTTTATTAAGTTATATTTATAGCATGCTTTAAGTTAAAGTATTTCAATCATATTTGAGTTATAAATGTATTACAAAGCATCAATTTCAAGTTTAGAAATTTTTTTACTAGATTTATAAATAAGTATGCATGATATAAATTTAAAAGCATTCAAGTTGAACATGAGATTTGCAAGCTAATTATTTGAATGCTAAAATTATAAAAGTATATCTCAGTGTTGGATAAGTTTAGGCAGGGCATGATTCAAGACTGCCCTCAAGTTAAAAAGTTATAGTAGGTAATTACGAGTTAAGCTAAGTTAAGATGTAAGCAAGCAAATCTTAAGAGCAAAGCATGATTAAATATTTTGAGATTTCTTAGGACGATGCTAGATGCATGACTGAGATTGAGACTGAGATTATAATGCTATTATGTGCACAGAAGAGATTATTTCGTCATCGATGTTGAGTGTACTCCATGACAACAATTCGATTGTGAGTGTTTTGGGCGTGCTCCATTACGACGAGGCAATAGGAGTATTGGGTGTGCCCTACTACAAAGTAGAATAAAACTAGAGAGTAAGACGTTTAGGGTACTGGACATGTCCTACCACAACGTAGTGAAATTAAGCTAGTGGATCTTAAGCCATGAGTTACTTTGCTAGAAGTATTTGTCTAGAAAAGTACTTTATAATATTGTATTATGAGTTGCATACTTGTTTTAGTAAACATGTTTTGTTTTAAAAGCTATCACTCACGAGGCTTTATAGCTCATCCTATCAATGTTTATTTTCCTTACAAGTATAGATCATGGTTCCGATGCCTATTAAAGGCATGCGTTTACTCTACTAGAAGTTTGATTTAATTTTGTACATGTCATTCCATGCATGCACGATAATTTGTAATTAAGCTAAGAGAGTTTTTAGTTGTTGTTTGTAATAGACTAGTTTAACTATTGTTTGGTCAGGACTTTTAACTTCCTTTTGTAAATAAGACTGTTGAATCGGTTGTTCATTGATTGGGTAAACCTGAGAATGCCTTGCAAATATTCTAAATTCATTGTTTTTGTTGGAATTTATGTCCTAAAACTCATAATTTGTAATTTAAATTATATTTTATTCAATAAAGTGGTTATTGAGGACTTAATAGTGAAAATAGAATATTATAATAGACAGATGTAATCTTAGAGGTAAAACGATATTTTAACATTACCGAGGTTACGAAAAATCTGTGAAGGATTAACTTAATAATCAAGGTTATATCAGATGGAGACAAATATATCTATAGTGAGGGGAGTGCAACTACAGGCTTTAGTGGAATGACCTGTTAGTTAACCGAATGTTGATTAGATTAGTCTAAAAAGGTTTAGCTAGTTATTTTTGGATAGTTGGAATCCATGATCTATAGATCCATTAGGTTCTACTGCTAGCTCATATGGGATAAACTTAAAACAATATGTTGGAATAATTCGAATTGTTTGAATTATGTAAAGAGAGAGAAATTGACAAGTATATGTGATATAGTCATTGGTTATAAGTTTAAGATAGAGTTTTATGTTTAAATATTAAAAATATAAATGTCGATTGATATTTAAAAGCTCAAAATTGATAGAAATAGTCAAAGTTAAAAAAAGTCTAAATGTTGACTTTTGACTTTTTTTACTTTGAAAAGTCAAAATTTGAAAGCCTTTATATTCAAATGTGATTTGAATTTCAAAAAAATGAATGTGGATTCATGATCGAGAGGTTGAAATTAGTCAAGACGAATAAAATTGTAAAAAATCAAAATGTTGACTTTTTACTTGAAAATTCAAAGCTAGACTTTGACTTAAATGGTCAAATCACCATATTTCCTTTAGACTAAAGTTAGTGGGTAAATCCAATATTTTGTTGGATAATTCCACTAACACTTGTTGGGATAAGTGGTTGCATGACATGTAGACACCTAGCATACTTATTCAACTAATGGTTAGTGGAATATTGTGTGTTGAGATTTTTGCATCTAATTAGGTTATTTAAATGCCATTTTCAAATATTTGAAGACTTTTGAAATTTTGGTAATTTTTATTATTTATAAAATAATACCAAATTCATTTTTTTCTCTCCTAAATCTCCAACACTACAAGGATAGTGGGTACTACCGATGCAGTAGTGTGTCAGAAAAAATGGAAAAATGTCTGCAAAAGTTCTCTCGACGTCGAAACCCTCGTCGACCAGAACGTCGAAAGGAGTACGTCGGGAGATCTTTGGCTGACACACTAAAGGGACGACGTCGAGCGTGTCTTATCCCAACTTCGTCAATGTCGAGTAAAGATGACGTCGGTAATGCGGTAAGCCCGATGTCACCTTCTCAAGTCAGAAAATGATATCCCAACGCGACATCGGGAAAAGGTTTCCTCCGATGCCATGAGAAGGACATTGGGGGAAACCCCTTATGCCGATGTATGATATGCATCGAGATAAATCTTTATATTATTATTTTTTAATATTTTATTATTATTCTTTTTTGTTATCATGAGTAATACATTTTCGGTTTTGCTTCAGAAGGAAACAATTAAAATTTATAACAAATTATTACAATAAAAAATTTAAAATTATATAATAAATATTAAAATTACAAAATTCGATTGTGTAATAAAAATTACAATCAATAGTAGTACTCAAATTGTTCAAAAGGGCGACACTAAAAGAAAAAAACTACACCTATCTCCTAAAACCTCAGCTGGCGAATACCAAAAGAAAGAATTTCAAATCTATAAATGACATAAAAGTACAGTTAGATATATATCATAGATGAGGAATTAAATAAATTAAAATTTTAAAAATACGTATCTCAATAATGTTCACGGTGTTCTCTTTGATCGACTCATGTCCTCGATCATCTTTCTCATCTCTGCAATTTGTTGGTCACGCTCCTCCTCCCTCATTCGTTGTTCTTCAATTAGGCACGTAGCATTCTTAAGTCTAATTTCGTTCGCTAACCTCTCTCAAGTGTGTCTGTTGATCATAAGAGGAGGAAGAACAACGATGATCAAAATTAAAATAGAAACTACAAAAAACGTTGGTCATTTCAAGACTTGGGCTTAAGTCTCCAATCAAGACCTTTTGAGTAGCTCGATCGACTACCCAAAATGGTCTCGCATATCTCGTCCCTAGAGAGTGATTGAGAACCCTCTAGGGTGGGCTAGGACTGGAGTTCTAGAATTTGATTATGCACAATGCAAGTTGTTAATTGTGAGATGATCAGAATTAAAATAGAAAGTACAAAAAAAGTTTTCATAAATTTACATGCACATTCGTTGCTGCTTGTGAAACAAACTAGTCGGTTCTATTAACGTGTATTTCTTGAAACAACTCGACATGGTCCATTGTATAATCACATTCTTTAGCCAGCTCGTGTTGTTTTTGAAGCAACTACTTGGATTCGCTCCTATGGTTGTAAGACTGCATCGCTCTAACATCCTTGTTGCCCTTAATTGCTCTTACATTTAAACAATGATCAAAACGTTACATTCCAACAACAAAAATGAAGTACTGTTAAATCAAATTAAAGTAGACGGTATAAATCACCTAAAATTGTTGAGTCATGTAATGAGCGCAAAGGAAGTGACAATCTTGCACGCGATTCATCAATCTCGACGGTGGGTTTGCATGTGCTTCTTCATGGTCGTTGTACTACTTGAAATATCAATGATTATCTCTCCTGGATTCTTTCCACACATTGAGCATTTGATGCTTAACAAAATGAGTAAGTGTTGGATCTTCGAAATCGAACACAAACCATTGCTATAAAAGCTCCAACCAATGCTTAAAATCAAACCTTCAATTTCCATCTCTCGCTCATTTTTCTTCACATATGAGGTCCCACCACCCAGTTCTAACTCTGAATAATAGCGAGTCAACACTAGCGGTGGCCCGAGGTATGTGTTCGTGAGAAGATATTGAAGAATTTATTAGCAATGAAAGTAAGTTTTTCCTTTAACCCTAAGTTCATTTAATTATGGTAATTATGCATGCTAATTACTAAATTGGTTAGTTGCAATTAAAGTAGATTTTTATCCTTTATTTTTGTTTTGCATGTCACGTGTTCCATCAGTTTTCAAGTATAGACATTTTCGTCTGCATTTTATGACTAAAGTCGTAAAGGTGTTGAATAAAAGTTACAAGTTAATCATGGTTGACAGGTATTGATAGAAGAAAATGATGTTGATCGGCTTCACGCCACATATCGAGCCTAATGAGGAGGTGCTTCGAAATGGGGTGTGACAAGAGGTATAAAGAATTGTGTGTGAGCTTTCCTTACCACCAAATATCGAACCAATACTTGATTCAATATTACTATTTTGGCATGTTGGCCTCGAATCGTAACACCATTGATAAGGCGATCTGAGCTACTCTTGCTAACCAGACTTTGTTGTAAGCAAGTAGTCTCATTTCAACAATGTCAGAGAACTTACAGAACTTTGGAAATTAAGCAACTGACTCGAACTTCAAGACATCTAAAGAGGTAAATGAACTTTGACCTCAATTGTCTAATTTAACTTCTCTCGTTACTCAATTAGCAAAAGGAGTAAATCAACAAATGATGTTATACAAAGTATGTGGATTTTTAGGGCATCCAACCGACATGGCCTCAAGGTCACAAAATAGATAAATGTAATAGAAGGTTTCAAGCAAAGGTATTGTCACACCCCCTTCACCGACTTAATCAACCTAGGCTGTAATACTTGTCTCTTCTATCACATTTGCTTGTTAGAAATTTTAAAAGAGGTTAAGAGTTTTGCCCAAAGATCTCGAGACATAAGGTGAGAGAAAAGTAGAGAAAGACAAAAGTGAGAATCTTGATCCAGCCTTGAATAATCTGAGCTAAATATGGAAAGCATAAAGTAAATCTTGGTGCTAAGATCAGAGCATCTTGGTGCATGTTGACTGAGTCAAAAGACATAAAGGTTTTGGAGTTGTGTCTCGAACCATCCCAAGACTATGGCAGAGTGAGATGAAAAACAGAAGAGTTTTAGAGATGGTTCTTGGGCTATCTCAGGGTTGTGTTTAGCCAAGACTGGATGCAAAAAAGGAAATTTTTAAGGTTCTCAGGCATGATTTAGGGAATGTTTGGTTGAGAAGGATGAAGATCTCAGAGGATCTCGGGTCATTCTCGATCGAGATCACTTAGATACGTGTGACAGATAGATCTTTAAAAATTTCTATTACATGAGGTTAGCATTTTTCAAATCTAAGGAGGAATTTTAATTACAAAAGACTCTCATTTCTCACCATTTTCACTTCAAGAGCAAGTAGAGAGAAGAAGTAGAGATAAATTGAGTTTCCTTGCACGAGTGCAATTAAGGAAAGAGGGTAATTGGATGCCAAGTTTCAGTTGGATGTTCAATCAAGAGACATCCAAGAGGTCAAGGGTGTTAGCGAGTTTGAGCTAAAGAGGAAGAGTAGAGCTTAAGGCTAGATCTAAGTAAGTTTAAGTCTCTCCTTCCTCATTTAAGAAGTTTAATAGCAAGTTTTAGTAAGTTAGGCTTTTTATTTTAGGCTCTAGATTTGTTGGGAGCTCTTGTTATGCTAGGGCAAGCTTGAAGAACCGGTATTAAGCAAGTTAAGACCACCCTCAAAGAGTTCAAAGAAAATCAAGGCTAGTAATAAAGATTTTCTTGCGTAGAAAATGAAAAATGTAAGTTGAAGAAGCTTCCTTAAGTTGAAACCCAAGATTTACTTGATGATTCTTATCATTTTCAGGGCAATAGAAAATATGGAAAATCTATAAATCAAGAACCTAGCCTGAGTGACTAAAATAAATTTCTAAGTTTGATTTACGAATATATGTTTTAAAGCATGCTTTGAGTTCAAGCATTTACAAATACTAGATTTATCAAATTATGTAGAAAGCATGAGTTTCAAGTTTGAGAAAATGAGTTATGAGGAAGCATGATTAAGTTAATTAAAGTTCTAAAGCATTTAATTTGAAAAATATTGTTTATTAAAACATGAGATTTATGTGAATGTGTTTAAATGCTATTTTTCTACAAATATTTTAGCAAAGAGATTATTTAAAACAAAGCTAGATTTCAAACCTGCTTAATGCAAGAGTTTTTCATAAGCATACTAACTTAAGTTATAAGTTAAAGTTTTATCGTGATGTTTTTTAATATGCTTAAGTCTATATCGAGTTGTTGTGAGTTGATAGCAACTCTTCGAGAGAGATTGTCCTGTGTACCTTGGAATCATACATAATAAATAAAGCTTGAAATATTCTTTAGAATCTTTTCATGCAAGTCACTCATAAGCTATTAATTGTAAGACTGAAATCATGTTGAATAAATAACTTTAAACAAGTTTCACTCACAAGCTATTGCTAGTGTAAATTGAAATCAAGCTTGGAAATATACTTTAAAAGCGATTTAAATGTATACATCACTCACAAACTTG
>JBBPDI010000022.1:11232247-11245645 GCA_037974545.1 Cucumis variabilis
CATTCGTCTTCTTTACCCACCTCCATTAGACTACCAAAGGAGTTAGACATAGGTACCTCCCCTATTTTATCTTTATCCCGAACAGAGATCATTTCCCTATTCTTTTTTGCAACAATCTTAAACTCATCTCTCTTCACCACTTCCTTACCCTTTACAGGACTCAACTGGGGATTACTTATCTCACCCTCTTTAAATTGTTTAAAGGACTCCAACACCACATCACCATAATCCCCATTTAGAGGAACCACCTCATTTTCATGATTTACTTTGCTAATGACTTCCTTTCTATTAACTGTATTTTCAACATTCTTAGGACAAGTACCATTTGAATGACCAAATGAGCTACACTTATTGCACTTTTTGGGCTTTCATTCATACGTAATAGTCACAATGAACTCCTCACCCCTAAGGTTAACAATAATATCAGCTGGCATAGCACTATCAACATTCATTTCCACACAAACACGAGCAAAAGATAACCTATGTCTCTCTTTAGTAGCAAAATAAAGAGAAAGAGGTTTATCGATAGCACTTGCAACAATCGACAAACCAGCTTCTATCCATAATTCCATAGGTATACGCCCTAGTTTAATCCACACTGGAACAGAATCAAAGACAAAGGATTCAGGGACGATACCTGGAGACCATTTACGAAGAAGCATGGGTTTACCGCCAAGATGCCACGGGCCTCAGGACATGATCCAGTCTATCAAATTCGGTTTCTTGAATTGGAAACATATGAAGTCGTTCTCCATAAGTGTTATTGTTGGCATTTTAACTCTTCTCCAAATCCTTTCTATAAGGCGATAAATAACTTGATATGGTAATTTGGCATCAATTAATTTCCCAACAAGAGAGTTCTCCCACACCCTAACACCTTGGTCGATGACATCTTCTGTAAGAATAATCACCAAATTCTCCCCTACTTTGGAAGGAGGAGTATAAATTAATGGCTTGCTACTTGAAGAACCAAATAAAGCAGCTCAAGAGGAAGTTCTTGGCTCTACTTTTTTTCCACAACTTACCAAACCTTTTAATTTAAGAGCTTCTACCGGCCCACTAATAATTGATGGCCCTTCAGTTGGCCCAACACCTTTAGGAGAGACATTTAATCGCGGCGCTTTTTTCACCTTCGGCCTAACCTCAATCCCTGCCTCCTTGGAAACATCTTTTCCACAATTTTCCAACTCTTTTAAATCAATAATATCCACCGACCCACTAATATTTTGAGGCCCATCAATTTGCCCAACTCCTTCAGGAGAATTATTCAGTTTCGGTCCATTTGTCACATCCGGCCCATCCTCAAGACCAGCCTCATTGCAATCTAATCTGTTGATAAGTTTCGTACCATGATCTATCCTTCGGTTCACTTCCAACCGGCCCATTTGTCTACTTCACCCAAATCAATAATGCTGCCAAAAGAGTTAGGCATAGTCACATCCACACTTTTACCCTAATCTCGAATAGCAACTAACTCACTTTTCTTCCTAGTGACAAGAGTAAAATCATCTCGATTACCTACCTCCTTTTCCTTAATAGACCTAATGAGGGAGCTATTAATCTCACCTTCCTCTAACTGTTTAAAGGACTCCAACACCACATCTTCAGAAGCCACAATTGTCAGTTCCTTCTCTTTGTTAGAAACCACCTTGTTCACATCCTCCTCTCGAAGAATTTTGTTTTCCACAATCATAGGACACTTACCACTAGAATGTCCAAAAGACTAACACAAATTACACTTTTGAGGCTTTCACTCATAATTCACAGTCACAACGAAATCCTCTCCCCTAAGGTTAACTGTAATTTCAGCAGGCATAAGGGAGTCCACATTTAGTTCAACACATACTCTAGCATATGACAATCTTCGTCTTTCCTTAGTAGCAAGATCTAAGAATAGAGGGTTGCCTATAGCACTAGCAACAATAGCCAATCTGGCATCTATCTATAACTCCATTGGAATCCTACTTTATTTGATCCATACAGGAACATAATAAAAAACAAAGGATTCAGGGACAATACCTAGAGTCTATTTATGGAGAAGCATAAGTTTGCCCCTAAGATGCCACGATCTACGAGATATGATCCATTCAACAGATTTTGGTCGTCTGAATTAGAAACAGATGAGTCCATTCTCAAGAATCGTGATCGTTGGCATTTATAAAATGAATTATTTTTAAAAGAAAGTTTTTGTTATGTTTCAAGAAAAGCTTTATGTGTGATAATTGTATATGAGTAAACCATTAGTCTCATTCTTATCAATGAGCTAACTATTATGTGCATATAAGGAGTAAGTGCAGCCATGTAGAAAAGGACTGTATAGTGAAGTGAAGCTGGTCAATGAGTAGAAGGAGCATATTAAGTTTAGAGGCCTGAGCAACGAAAAATGAACTAGAAAATTGTCTAAGGGATGTTGTTGATGAAAAGGATATCACAATAGTATATGCGTGGAAATGGTTCATGTTCTTGGTGGAAAGGAATATAAAAGACTAATCAGTATTTCAATTTTTTTAAAAGAGGCGATGAAAATCATGTTTATGAAAATGAATTTATATATTGTATGCCAAAAAGGTTTTCAAAACTATCACTCACTAAGCTTTCACTTATATTTCAAGTTTTCCCTCACTTAGATTTTTCAGGTATTAAGGCCAAGTTTGGTTAAGGAAGACGAGCTGCTACGCGAGGAAGCTAAGCAAGGTGTTCTAAGTTTTACTTCATAGTTTATGTATTTAAGAAAGTGTGTAATATGTGTATTTGGATCTCATACTGTTAAGGAATAAAAGAAGTCTTTGTTACTAATGTCTTGCATAATTTATTCTCTTATTGCTTTTTGACTAAGTATTCAGTTAATTGATTTCAAACTAGGCGATTAAGCTTAAGTTCAAGAGTTTAAGTTGAGTATCCTGGTGTTTCATCTTAAGGCATCAAGAATGCTCAGGTCGCGTCGCATGCTGCAATGCGAGGTTAATGATGCGTGTTGGGCGAGACGTCACATAAGGACTAGAAGAAACCTAGAGGAAAAACTACAATTTGACCAAGCTGGCATTAATTATTGTTATTGCTCTATATCCGTGTGGACACAGAAATACTCTACAATGAGGAGGCTTCAGTTGTGAGTCTTTAGTGGAGTGTACATACAGTTAATAAATATTGATTAATATGGTTCATGAATTTAACCAATTAATCTCATATCATTGTAACTTCTAATCTGTAGGTCCATTAGGTTCTCTTCCTAGCTCGTAAAGAATAATAAGGTTAATATGTATTGATTGTACTTTAAAATGTGCAAATTTACTTTGGGAATTAATATAATGTATAGTGACACATTATAATATAAATCTTATATTTTAATTAGACTTTATAATATAAATTTAATTTTTGGATATAATTCAAAATTAATTTATGAGAGAATAAAAACTTTGAATGAGTTCAAATATTAATTTAATATGAATCTAGTTCAAATATTAATTTAATATGAATAGATTCATATTAAAACTAAAGGTTAAAATTTAAAGAGTATATGATACACATTAAAACTATAGGTTATGAGAGAAATTTATATATGAATATGATTCATATTTGGATTAAATCAAATATAAGAGATTTAATTTTGCAATTAATTAATTAATCAATTAAATTATATTTAATTAAATGAATTAAATTATAACTATAGTGTTGGAATATATGCCCTAAAACTCATAGTTGTAGTTTAAATTATATTCTATTCAATAAAGTGGTTATTAAGGACATATTAGTGAAAATAGAATACTATAATCTTCAAGCCAATAAACTAAGGTTTTGAGGCTACTTTAGTGTAGACTTGAACTTTATGTAGAGACATAAATGTGGATCAAGTTCGAGTATATAGCCCAACCGATCTATAGTAAATGAATAAAGGTTGGGTGCCTTATTCTGGAGACACTATAGAAGCGACCCATTTTGTAATTAGTACAAAAGATGTGATCCTTATTTGTTCATGTAGAGACATGGAAGTGGAGGCAATCTATGTAAAGAATTTACATAAGACTAGAACCATAGAAATAGTTACTTTTAAGTTATAACATCGTTAACTTTAATAAAACTAACTATTTCGTTTAAAGATATCCTGTGTAACTTAAACTTAATTTTGAGCTAACTATGAACTTCTATTCACACGGAATTATCTTTAGATCTGCATAGGTGAAGACAGCTCAATAACACTGGCCCGATAAGCTTAACAGTTCAAGGGTAAGACCGAGTGGAATTCACTCCTATCCATTTTAGGGATAGTAGATAGGTTATTTCTTTAAGGACTAAATCCAAGCCTAGAACAAGGGATCCCACCTTCTCATTGGCCCAAGAGGAATTCGGTTTATAGGTTTGACCTAAAACCAATTGTTCAATAGTGGATCAGTAAGATTAAAGAAGCAAGATGTAATCTCGAAGATAAAATGGTACTTTAACTCAGCCAAGGTTACGAATAGACTGTGAAGGATTAACTTACTAATCATGGTTATATCAAATGGATATAAATATATTTATAGTGAGAAGAGTGCAATTATGTGACTGTAGTGGAATGATCCATTAGTTAACAAATGTTGATTAATTGAGTGTAAAGAGTTTAGCTAGTTAATCTCGGATCATTGGAGCCCATAATTTTTAGGTCCTAGCTCATAAGAAATCAACTTAGAACATTATAATAAAATAATTCAAATTGTTCGGATTTCGGATTAGGTAAAGAAAGAGAAACCGACGAATATATTTGATATAGTCGTCGATTATAAATTTAAAATAGAGCTTTATTCTTAAATGTGATTTAAATATTAAAAATATGAATACAGATTCATATCCATATTCAAAAGCTTGGAATTTATGAAAATTTTCAAAGTTGTGAAAAGTCAAAGTTTTGACTTTTGACTTTAAAATGTCAAACTTTAACCAGCTTTATATTCAAATAAGATTTGAATTTCAAAAAAATGAATAAGGATTCATGCTCGAAAAGGTCAAAATTAGTCAAGATGAATAAAATGGTAAATAGTCAAAATATTGACCTTCGACTTAAAAAAGTAAAACTTTGAATTTGATTTAAATATCAAATTACCATATTGTCCTTCGACTAATTTAATTAAGTTAAATAAAATAATAACACTTGTAGAGATTTGTCAAGTTTATCGCATGCATGTGATTTGTATGTGGCCTCATACATGCAAGACACTTAGCCCATTAATAGTTAATGGAATGCCAAGTGTTGAGATCAAGGAAGCCCATAACATGCATTATGGCATGTAGTTTGCTTATAAAAGTGTTTATTGCAAATGGAAGAAAACTCTTGTACTTTTGGTATTTTTTTGTAATTTGGAATTGCAAAATAAACCAAATACTCTTTTTCTTTCCAAGATCTCAAAGAAAAATTCTTCCTCCAAATTCCATCTCTCTCTCTCTTTATTTCCTCCACCATACGGGTCCCACAACCTGGTTCTAAGTCTGGAGAATAATGGATCAACAGTAGTGTTAGTCACAACTTCAAAGATCGTGAGGAGATTACGAGTATAGAAAAGTTTCAAATGTAGTCTTTTCTATTAATCCTTTATTCTATTAATCAAGGATAGTTATGCATGTTAATTACGAAAATGTTTAGATGCAATTAGAGTAAAATTTGATCTTTATTTCGTTGCACATGTCTACTAGTTTTCATCATGTGACATCAAAGCATGCTTAATTTTACTCAATTGCATGAAGTGGGGGTTTTTCAATTTATTCAATAAATGTGTGTTGAACTAAAATGGATAAATATGGTTTTGATAAACTAAATTAAGCTTGTTGTTTGTAATAATTATTGTAATTAGTCCTGTTTGGGCTTAATTTATTATTGCAAAGAGTCTGTAATTTTTATAGCGTCATTAGGCTGTAATTTCATTATCCAGGTGAGAGAAAAGATGAAGGTTGAAGAAAAATGGAGGACAGACCCAAAAAAGGCCTTCAGACATGGTTCCTCTAGTATGCGTCACATGGCTTCTCGCCATAGGGTATGTGTCTCGCATACAGTTTACGCCAGCTTCTGACTCGAACAACCCACCTATATCTACCAATCATTTCGCTCAGCCCATCTTGCCTGATTTTCTTCTTACGTGCAGTCCATCCTGCGTCCATCTATATTTGCTTGCACTTGTTCGCCCTTACCCGATCTGAGTTTGAGCTAGTTCCATTTAACCTGTGCACCTAGCATTTAGCTAATGGTTTTGGACCAGTTCAAGCTCAATTGTTGGGTCTTAGGCCGAAAAAAAATCAGATTTGAAGGTTTTTCAGTCGGTTCAAGAGCTCTAATGTACTTCACCAAATTATTAATCTAATATTTTAGAGCTTAACTTAATTTAGGAGCTAAAACCCGTCCATTTTAGGTTGTTTAGTATGTTATAATTGTTATAATGTATTGTATGGATGTTAATTAATTAATATGAAAATTAATTAAGGTTAATTTTCATAAATATAACAAACTGACAAAATATTTACAGTCCGTGTAACAAAATTAAAAAACTCATGAAACTGACCATTTTTTAATATTCCAGGTTTGCCCTCATATCATTGCCTTTCTTTTCTTCTTCTTTTGCGATTTTTTTCTTTCCATCGTCTTTTTTTCTTCTTCAACAATTTGTTTCTTAATTTTTGTTTGAACTGTTATGCCAAATATAAAAGATCGTGAAAAAAAATCGTTGGGATATTGGATTGTCAAATCTAAACGATTGTGTACAAAAATAGCCAAATCTGACCGATCGTGTTTCAAATATAAATTATCATTACCAAATATCAATGATCATGTGCAAAATCTAAATTATCGTTTACCAAAAATCTTGAAAAAATCATTGAGATTTGGCTACCCAAATCTAAACCATCGAGTACCAAATACAAACGATCGTGTACAAATTTTTTTTTGAAAATAATCGTTAAGATTTGACTGCCCAAATTTAAATGATCATGTGCCAAATCTAAACGATCATGTACCAAAAAGTTTTAAAAAAAATTGTTAAGATTTGGCTATCTAAGTTTAAACTATTAAATCTAAACGACCGTGTAAGAAATAATAGCCAAATTTAAATGATCATTTTTCAAATATATTGCTCCCACTATATGCCAATTACTCACGGGATATTTTTGGTATTTTTCATTGTGGGTCTGTGGATTTTTTTCATTTTTGAAATTGTTTTATAGCCCGTAAATATTTTATTGCTTTGTTATATTTTTTAAAACATCCCATTAATTAATTTTTTAATTAATTAAAATAATTTTTATTTAAATGTGTGTTAATTAAATTGGTTAGATAATTATTGATTTATTTAACTTAATTAAATATAATTTAATTAAAAGATAAATAAATTAAAATTCATATTAATTAATTTCTTTATGTAATGGTTATATAATACTAATTTGTTGTTTCTTTGTTATAGATTAGTTTTTAGTTTTATAAGTGTTATAAAACAAATTAGACTTTTAAAAATCTATAACAAAGATTACTCGTATGCTCACATGGATTAAACATATCTACCTCTTTTCGTAGAATTAGGTTGATATCTTATAAAATTAGTTACAAGAGGCTCACCTCATTAGATCTTGTCAACAAGTCAGATAGGATGACTAAGGCTGGAGGTTCTTAAGTTGGCGGTTTACGGAACACCTGCTACTTGGAGATTGTAATTAGTTCTTGAGCATAGTTAACCTAGTTTTATAAGCATGTGTGAGAGGTATGAGGTGATGACCTAGATATCGTAGGTTAAATTTTGTTATAATGTTTATGCTTGAGTGTTTCACCTAGACTTAGAATTTGTTTAAGTTAGCCTAAATATAATCCTAAAGTAGTAAACTGCCCTTAAAATTGTCAGCTAGAGAGAAGTAGTGTACTCTTAGCTCTAGCGTCCCTAAGAGTTCACCGTGAGTTCCATGTAGGGCTTTAGGTCGTGCGTAGGGGATGACTCTATTCATAAAGTGTTTACATGGAGCTTTGAAAAGGTGAATAGGAAAAGTAGTTTATAGTAAGTGGGTAAGGGATATGTGACAACACATCCTATGGTTTCTTCCATTAGGTTGTATAGTGAGATTCCTATAATGCATATGCATATCTACCCTTGGTGACCTTACCAGTCAGAGGGCTATATTATAGGATTCGTAACACCGGCAAACTCCATATATGGATAGGGTCCCTTAGATAAGTTTTCAAATTGACTTTCCACTTTTGGGAGAATAATGATTCTTATCTTTGAGATTTGAAAATGACCGGTTACACTTACAAGAACTCATAAGAAGTTAATATATTCTTGACCAAAGTAGTGAGAACTAAGTGCTATTGGAATATGAGATATTTAGGAGTTAGAGTTCGGTCAAGATTGTCTTAGTTCAAAGGAGGAGTAATCGACTACTCCTCAATAGAGGTTATTCTAAGCCTTTGAAATATCATTGTAAAACTCTATAATGATGGAAACATTATTAGTATTTTCTAAACTAGATTGACTTCTTTAGTTATTATGGTTTTCTCTAAATGAATATTTTTTTCTTTTCAGCATGAATAACTCAATAGAAAATCTTTTAGCTTTCAAAACTCTTCACGAAGGCATTTGTTCGACACACAATTCAATACTAGTAGATGATCCAATCTGAGCAAGAAATAGAAAACTACAAAAGGTAAACATTACCAATGCAACCAAACTGGAGATTGGTTAAGGAACTGTCCAAAGTATCTTGGTGAGAGAAAGTTGAGAAGGAAACACAAAGTAAGTATGATTTGCTAGTTGTTGAAAGGTTCTTAGGGGAAAATGATATTTCAACTCTGATACTAAATTCATGAGCCACTAATCATATTTCCTTCTCATTTCAGAAAACTTGTTATTGGAAAAAGCGAACAGAATGCGAGATTACCCTTAAAGTTTCAACTGGTGAGGTTGTCTCGATGAAGGAGTGGAAGATTTGAACCTAAAACTAATTTGGTTTATAGGTTAGACCTAAAACCAATTATTCAATAATGGATCAATGAGACCTAAGAAGCAAGATGTAATCTCAAAGATAAAATGGTACTTTAACTTAGCCAAGGTTACGAATAGCATATGAATGATTAACTTACTAATCATGGTTATATCAAATGGATACAAATATATTTATAGTGAGTGAAGTGCAACTACAGGACTTTAGTGGAATGACCCTTTAATTAAAGAATGTTGATTAACTTAGATCGTTGGAGTCCATGATCTATAGGTTTATTAGGTTCTCTTGCTAGCTTATAAGGAATCAATTTAGAACTTTATAATGCAATAATTTGAATTGTTTGAATTAGGTAGAAAGAGAGAAATTGAAGAATATATTTGATATAGCCATCAGTTAAGTTAAAATAGAGCTTTATATTTAAATGTGATTTAAATATTAATATTATGACTACGTATTCATATTCAGAAGCTCGAAATTGATGGAAATGGTCAAAGTTGTGAAAAGTCAAAGTGTTGATTTTTTTACTTTAAAAATTCAAACTTTGACTGAATTCAAATGATATTTGAATTTCGAAAAAAATGAATGTGGATTCATGCTCGAGAGGTTAAAATTAGTCAAGATGAACAAAATGGTAAAAAGTCAAAATATTGACTTTTGACTTGAAAAAGTCAAACTTTGAATTTGATTTAAATGTCAAATTACCATATTGCCATTAGACTAATTTAATTAAGTTAAATAAATTACCAACACTTGTTGAGATTTGGCAAGCTTATCACATGCATGTGATTTGCAAGTGATTTTATTCATGTAAGACACCGAACCCACTAATAGTTAGTGGAATGCTAATTATTGAGATAAAAGAAGCTCATTACATACATTCTTGCACGTAGTTTACTTATAAGGGTTTGCTGCAAGTGGAAGAAAACTCTTGAAATTTTGGTATTTTTTTATAATTTGGAAGTGTAAAATAAACCAAATACTCTTTTTCTTTCCATGATCTCAAAGAAAAGTTCTTCCTCTAAATTCCATCTTTATCTCTATTTCCTCCACCGTACAGGTCCCACAACCCAATACTAAATCTGGAGTATAGCGTGTCAACACTAGTGATAGTTCCAACTTCAAAGATCGTAAGGAGATTACAAGGATAGAAAAGCTTCAAATGTGAGTTTTTTTTATTAACCTTTTATTCTATTAACCAATAGTAGTTATGCATGTTAATTACTAAAATGTTTAGTTGCAATTAGAGTAAAATTTTATCCTTATTTCACTGCCCATGTTTAACGTTTTTTCCATCATATAAGTTATGTGTGAGATGTTCGTTTAAATATGATTTAAATGAAATATTAATTAAATATAATTTAATTTAATTTGATATTTAAATTAAATTAAATTAATAACTCCCTCACGGAGTTATTTTAGGGAATGTGGGATGTTTTCCATGTATCCTAAAATCTCTCCACGTTCCTCTTAAAGAAGAGGAAAATAAATAAAGGAGGGTATGTAAAAACCGTATGACGATTCTTATGAGAAACCTAAAGTGCTCTACGTAAACTCTTTGTAAAAGAAAATAATGCTTTCTTTTTTTCAAAATTCTTTTTGGTTTCCGAGTAGCGGTGATCCCAATTTTTGGCATTTAGTAGATACAAAGTCGACAACGAGAGTATGTCCAAATTTCTCTGCGTTTTCATTTTTCTTTAAGCATACTTAGTTTTAAGATTATATTAATTTTGTTTCTGTAATTTTTCCAATGTACTGGTTTTTCTATATTTTAATTAAATTTGAGGTTAATGGTTATGCTAAATTTCTTCTGCTATAAAAGGGCTTTTATCCCTTCGATTATATCTTGAATAGAATTTGAATCGCTCAAATTTATTTTGGGAAATAATATAATGTACGATGATACATTATAATACAAATTTTATATTTTAATAAACTTAATAATATGAATTTGATTTTGAATTTGATTTATATTAAAACTATAGGATAAACTTAATGTGTATCTTGTTGGATTATTTTATGTCCTAAAACTCGTAGATAGTAAATATAATCCATTGACAATTATTAATAAAGTGTTATTATTATTTCAATAAGCGCTATTGATTATATTATTAATTTTTTCTTAATAATCTAAATCTAATAAACTATCATCCTAAAATATTTCATGAGTCTTGAATAATCTGTAGAGACATACAGAGAGCAATGTTCGAGATGAGCTTAAAGGGTCTATAGTATAGGGATAAGGGTGGATAGTTTATCCTGGTAACACTATGGATACGGTTGACTTTGTATTTCATACAAATACAATGATCCAACGTGTTCGTGTAGGTGTCATGTCGTGAGGGTATCCTATGAAGGATTAGCTTACTAATCATGGTTATATCAAATGGACACAAATATATCTATAGTGGGGGGAATGCAACTACTATATCACTAACCTCAGGCTCAATATCTCAATCATGCAGTTAGTGAAAACCACAAAAACCACATAGGTTTATTCAAACATGCTTGATTATTTCTTTCTTGCTTAAATCTCAAACTTACTCAGCTTGTTCATGAAAACTAGAAATCTTCAACTAAATGCTAGTTACAAATCATGCTTTGCTTAAATCAACACCAATCTTAAATACATTTCAAAAATTCAATATTCACATGCTAGTTTATAAATTTCGTTGAATTATCTAAACTTGAAATTCATTCTTGGAAACTATTAATAGAAATCATGTTTCATTTATACTTTTAGATTCAAATATCACAAGTATTTAAACTGGAAAAACTGTTGGAATTTATGTCCTAATACTTGTAGTTTATAATCATATTATGTTCAATAAAATCGTTATTGATACTATAATCTTAAACCAATAAACTAAGGTCCCGAGGCTATTATTGAGTAAACTTGAACTTTATGTAGAGATATAAACGTGGACCGAGTTTGAGTATATAGCATAAATAGTCTATAGTATACGAATACGGTTGGACACCTTATTCTGGGGACATTATGGGTGTGGCCCGCTTTGTAGTTAGTACAAACGACGTGATCTTAAATTGTTCATGTAGAAATGGAAGTGGGGGCATCGTATGTAAAGAATTTACATAAGACTAGAATCATGAAATAGTTGCTTTTAGGTTATAACAATGTTTACTTTAATAAAATCGGCTATTCGTTTAAAGATATCTAATGTAACTTAATCTTAATCCTTTGCTAACTATGAATTTCTGTTCACATAGAATTATCCTTAGATCTGCATAAGTAAGGGCAGCCCAATGACACTAGCCCAATACGCCTTCTAGGGTAAGACTGGGTGGATAGCTAGGGACATAGACTGCAAGACGGACACTCCTACCTATTTTAGGGATAATAGATAGGTTGTTTCCTTAAGGATTGAATCCAAGTCTTGAACAAGGGACCCCACCCTCTTATTGGCCTGAGAGGGACTCAGTTTGTAGGTTGAACCTTAAACTAATTGTTCAATAATGGATCAGTGGAACTTAAGGAGCAAGATTTAGTCTTAGGGTAAAATGGTATTTTGACCCAACCGAGGTTACAAACAACCTGTAAACACTACAACAAATCTGAGCTTTAATGTAAGGTGCAAAAATGAAAAATGGACATTTTTGTCGTTTTTCAAAACACGGATGTTTAATATCGTTTTTAAATTGACACTAAAGAGAGCTCTTTAATGTCGATTTAAAAACGACATTAACCCTTAAGATAATTTTTTATTTTTTATTTTGTAAAAAATCAAAAATTCTCTCTCTTACTTTACTCTTTCTAAAACAACTTGCTTAATGCCTACCCTTTACACGCAGCGGTCTCATCTTCAAGAAATTTCTCCCTCTCATCTTTCTCTCATTCCAAACTACCCACCCAAACCCTCTCTGAGAATTGACAAAAATAAGCTAAAAATGGGATAGGAAATGAAATTTAGGATTGGTTTTTAAAAAGTTGAGAAATAGGACAAATGAGTAGGGAAAAGTCCAAAATACCACCATTTAATTTTTCCCCCTTTTCTTCTCTTCAACCTAAAAACAAAACAAACCAATAATAAAAAAAAAAAGAAAACTGGTTCTTCACTTCGGTGAACGTCTCCTTCTCCATTTTTTCTCCCCACGGTTCTCTATTATTTGATTGGATTTGAACTTCACTTCGATTTTCAACTTTGGTGCCTTCGTTGAACGCTTTGGTTTCGACTTCCAACTTCGGTGAACGCTTCTCCATGTTTTTGTGTAATGTTTTGGTTTCTTTGGTCTATTTCTTCTCCACGGCCATTTCTTTGGTTTCGACTTCCAACTCCGATGAACGCTTCTCCAGTCTTTTCTGGTTTCAGTTTTGTTTTCACGAGATCTCTTCATTTTGGTTTTCGATTTCAGTGGCGTATTGACCCTCTTTGAAGTCAAGTAAGTACCAAAATCTGAGTTGTTTTTTATATATATATATAAATCATTGTTGTTTGAGTT
>JBBPDI010000022.1:11245745-11262335 GCA_037974545.1 Cucumis variabilis
TTGCCCTCGAAACAGAACCACTCCAAAATCGCGTAAACAACAATCCCTTTATCTTGTCCTTGAAATTTAACTTATTTCTAGTCAATTTTGGATCACGATTTCTTCACAAAATTTGTAGTAAATTGAATAAGATTTCCAAAAATACAAAATAGAGATCCTAAATTCATCGGTACACTCTGAAATACAGAAAAAACCAGAGGTCTCCTGAATTTGCAAGAAAAATCACTGCCCTGTGTTCTTTGTCAAAAATCAACCAAAGAACATCAGAATTTGCTCAAGCTTCCTTTATAAAGTTTGTTTGAAAATGAAATAGATTTCAATAAAAGTAAACCTCACCTCTTAATTCTATTGGTGCAGCTCGGAATCTAAAAAAAAACAGAGGTGTGTTTAGTGAACTATAGAGAAATTGATTTTGCAAACTTCTTGTGTTCTTCAACCAAAATTTCTTGAACTTCTTCTTCTTCCTCTCTCAGCCTTCTTCCCTTGAAGTTTCTCTGAAGTTTTTGGTACAGAATGGTGAAGAAAAGATGAAGGAAGGGATAAGAACGAAAATGAAAGTGGATGGTATAACAAAACAAAATTTCACCCCTTTTTCTCTTTCTTTCTTTCTTTTATTTTGTCTTTACTTTAGTTATTAATAAATAATAAATATAATATATATATATACTTAATTTTCATTTCCCTTTTATTTTTTTTACACAAAAGAATAACATAAAATTAGAATAGGCTAAGAAAATATCGGGTTTACACTTCTGCTTACTCGACCAGCCATTGAGTACCTTTACATGGCAACATTTTCCTAATATCTACCAGTAACTCCTTTAATCTTAAACAATAAAGTCTTCATACAATTTGTTTAACTTAGGCAAAGTCATGCTAATAACATCATACATATAAACATAAGGCATACCTGACGAGAGACGAAGGGTCGCGTTAACCATGGGGACATAAAACAAAGACCTACATCATAGATCAGTCTACATGCGTAACCTGACCTGCCTTTTCTCTTCCGAACGTGCGTGCCCACCTAAAGTGCCCTGGTATATCACGTGTAGCCCCTTTCTCGTCTGGACACACGTCTGCTCGCCCTTACTAGACCTGAGTTTGATCTAGTTTCATTTAACTCATTTGCCTGATGGTCTGGCTTTGTGGTTTTGGGTTGATCCAAGCCCAAATGTTGGGTCTTAGGCCAGTTCATGGGATTTTGGGTCAGTTCAGTTCAATTTTGGTGGTTTTCCAATCGGTTCGAGTCATTCGGAAGCTCTAATGTATTTCACTAAATTATTATTGTAATATTTTAGAGCTTAACTTAATTTACGAGCTAAAACTAGTCCATTTTAAGGTGTTTAATTAATTATGCATGTGGTGTATGTTTTAATTAAAATTGTATGTGCATAAAGTATGTCATATAGATTTAAAATCTCACCATAGGTTAACATGTTCATGCATTAAAAGTATGTAATAATTGTTATAATATATAATATGCATGTTGATTAATAATATGGAAATTAATTAATATGATTAATTAATTGTTTAGTTAATTAATTTTTTATTAATTTTTAATTAATTATTTTTTATTAATTGTTAAATTAATTAATTTTTATTATTAAATGTGATTTAACAAAATTAATTAATTTTTTATTTATTTAACTTAATTAAATGTGATTTAGTTGAGCGACATTTTTAAAAATAGCAAAATAAATTAAAATATTTACAAGTTATAACAAAATTTTGAATTCTATCATTGATAGTCTTCTATCACTATAGCATATCAATAACTATCAGTGATAGAATTTGTTATAGGTTGTAAATTTTTTGTAAAATCTACTATTTTTAAAAACTCCTTTAATTAAAAGTAAAATAAATTGTAATCCATCTTAATTAATTTTAATATATAAAGGTTATATATTGCTTGTTTGTTGTTTGTTAGTTATAGTATAGCTAGTTCTTTTATAAGTGTTATAAAATGAATTAGACTTTTAAAATCTATATAACAAAGATAACTTGCATGCTTAGCTAGGTTAAAACATATCTACCTCATTTGTAGAATTAGGTCGATATATTGTAAAACTAGTTACAACTAGCTCACTGTTGGGTCAAATATTGACCCTTTAATATGTATCTTATTCTCAATCCATATCATGCATATGTTTATTATTTTAATGCTTTTATGTAGAGTATGAAAGTAGACTCTGACGAATCCAATGAAATTGAAATCACCTAAATCGAAGTTTAAACGAAGGAGCATAGGCAAAACAACGATCAGGGGCATTATGGTAAATAATGAAAAGTCAAAACGTCGTTATTTTAAAGAACTCCTCACGCGCGTGCCCAGCCTCGAGTTTACCTGTTTGAATCAGGTTGAACACTATTAAAATCCAGATTTTCACACGGCAATACGACATCGTTAAAGGCTATTCGTACGCGCGTCCTCTCAATTGTGTGTTCGAATATCTTCGCACACGAACATAATTCTCAATTTTTTGAATTCTCCTTCGTGCGTGCCTTCAACTGACCTCTGCCTCTCTCCATACGACATGTTTCATGCTCCTCTTCCATGAGCCCATTTGACGTCCACGATTTGAATCTTCCCTAACGTGAATCATTTTTTTTCTCCTTTATTTTGAGTGGCATTCTTGTAATTAATTGCCAACTCTCTGAAAAATACCTTATTTTTCGTCAAAGACACGCGTTTTTAGGCCTTAAGTCCATGGTTTCAAGCCAAATCGATCATTATTTGCCCCATTTTCTATAAATATCCCTAATTACACAATCAATTCACTATTCTATCCAAAATTACCCCCAATTCTCTTATAGTTCTCCCAAATTCAAAAATCTTTAGCCTCATTCTGCCATTTTTTCATCTTCAATTAAAATTCTAGCAATCTTCATGATGGAGGGCTAAAATTCTTGAGGTATATGGGCTTATATTAATTCATTTTTTGAGAATTTGTCTTCTTTAATTTCTCTTGTAATTAGGGTTTGAGTCAATCTTCATTTTAATGTAAATTTTTGTTTGAATCCACAATTTTGTATCAAGAAATAAACCCTTATATCAATTTCTATAATCCTAGTTAATTTTTTTCTTGATTTAGATTTAGATTCAATCTTTGTACGCAAAATACTTAAGTATCACAATTAATGCAAGATTAATTGGGTTACTTTTCTTGATACAAAAATTTACTTTTCTTGATACAAAAATTTACTTGATTCAAAAATTTACTTGATTCTTAATTGTTTCTCATTAATTCTTGAAATTGAATGTTGCTTGATGAATTCTTTCTTGCCAAATTCTTGAAAATCAATTGCATTTTTTCGTGACCACTATTAATTCCCAATTAATTTCTTGATTGCAAAATTATGAATGAACTTGTAATTTTCTTTTAAGAACAAGTTAGAGCTTTAGTTAATATTGCACAAATTAAACTAACCCTCCAATGGAAGTCATCTCTTTTCTTGAACTTTGATCAAGATTCTTCCAAGATCAAGCAAGTTGATCTTATGAAGAATCTTGAATCAAAGAACCCCTCTTAATTAAACATGATTCAATTCTTAATCATCTTTGATTCAATGATAAGAATAGATTAATATCCTAAGCCCATTCCTTACCTTTTTTTTTAGGTGCACTTGCAAAAATGATAAAATAAGTTATAATAATTAAGTCCATAGCACACACACTTTATTATTTACAAAAATGGCAGAAACGAAGTCCAGTCCACACACCAAAAGGTAAAAAGTCACAAATGCTCTCTTTACTAATATACGTTTGATACACCTTATACATGTTTGATACACCTAATACCCCTTGATACACCTGATACATTTGATTTATACACTCGATGCACCTTATACTCTTTGATACACTCGATACCTTTTGATACACACCTGAAACATCTTGATACACATTATAATACTCCTCGTTACATTTAATTCTTCTTGATACACTTGATACCCCTTAGTCCTTGATAGTTGATACACTTAAAGACTTCACTTTTAAGTTTATACACCACTAATAAACTTGTTACACCACTAATAAGCTTCATTGGAACACTTAAAAGTGAAGTCTTTAAGTGTATACATATCATGTACATGTACATCACTAATAGTCTTTAAGTGAAGTCCTTGATAGTCTTTAAGCATATACATATCATGTACATCAAACATATCACTTTTAAGTTTGATACACCACTAATAAGCTTCATTGGAACACTCAATAAATTTGATATGATTGATGTACATGATATGTATGATACACCTGATGCAGTACTACAAATATATTTAGTATTCTTCACTTATACAATTGATTGATTAAATGCACTTGATATGCTTGAAGTCTTACTTATACACTTGATATACTATTGCTATACACTTGTAAACTTGATTCATATACTTGGTAATGATTTACTTTATTGATATACTTTAACAATATATTGTTGATATACTTGATAATGATACAATGAGTTACATGATTTATATACTTAATAATGCTTTAATGAACTGCATAAAATTTGAAAAAACAAAAATCACGTAGTAAGTATATTAACCAACTAATACGTATAATATAAGTATATCACAACACTGATATACAAAACTGAGACAAAGTAAAATCAAAACAAAATTAATGTAAAAAAATAAAACAAAATAATTTGGAATCAGGTTCAACTTAGAATACACATCGAAGAGAGTAAAAAAAAAAATCACAAATGAAGTTAAATTACTTCTATCAACAACCATTATATTCCATATTGTAATTATTGTACTATTGATATTCTAAAATTAAGATTAAGACAAAATAAATAAATAATTTTTGTAGTATAAAAATAAACAAATAATTAGGGCCTTAAAAAGTAGGAGAATAAATAAATAATTAGTAGGGCATTAAAAAGAGGAAGATAAATAAGTTATTGAAGGGTAGTTTAGGAACAATAACAAATTTAAGTTGGAGAAGTGAGAATTTTGTCATATTTGCAAAATTCCAAAATAATGTGCTATAATTGCAATATCATATTCTCAAAATGCTATCCTATGCAATTTCCTTTTTTTTATTGAATTTCAATCTTTAATTCCTTTTTATTGTGAATTGAGTTGCAATTTAAGTTTTTCCTTAATACTTGGTCTCTCTTAATTTTTTCAAATTGTTTTCAATGCTCTTATTTTCTTTTTGTTACTAATCTCAATTGTTTGAAGCTTTTGTTCAATAAAATATTTTAGCCTACACTCTCTTGGGCTCAACACTCGTACTTGCACCTATCTACAGTAAGAGTAAAGGGTAAACTACAAATATTTTTTGTCAAAGTGAACTAGATAAGTACCCTTTTAGAATAATTTTCATTTTCAAACATACTTGTATTTAATAACGACCTTGCCTACATACTTTGCATAATTCTTTACTTTTTTGCATAACAAATTCACCTTTGTCACTCACCTGATTAGATCTTATCAAAAAGTCAAATAAGATGACTAAGGTTGGATGTTCTTAAGTTCACGGTTTACAGTACACCTTCTACCTGGAGATTGTAACCAGTTCTCGAGCCTAGCTGATCTAGTTTTATGAGCATGTGTGAGAGATATGAGGTAATATAACTATTTTATGTCCTAGACATCATAGGTTAAAATATGATATAATGGTTATGCTTGGATGTTTCACCTAGACTTAGGATTTGTTTAAGTTAACCTAAATAAAATCCTAAAGTAGTAAAATACCCTTTAAACCGTTAGAACACTTCAGCTATAAAGAAGTAGTGTACTTTTAGCTCTAGCGTCCCTAAGAGTTTACACCATGAGTGCCATGCAAGACTTTTGGTCGTGCATCGGAGTGGACTCTAGTCGAAGAGTGTTTGCATGGAGCTTTAACAAGATGAATAGGGGAACTAGTTCATAGTAAGTGGGAGAGGGATATGTGACAATACATCCCACGATCTCTTCCATTAGGTCGCACCGTGAGATTCCTATAATGTGCCTACATGTCTGTCCAGAAGCGACCTTACCAATTGAAGGGTTCTATTATAGGATTCAGAACATCGTGAACTTCATATATGGATAAGGTCTCTTAGATCGATTTTCATATTGAATTTCCAGTTTAGGGTGCATAATGATTCTTATCTCTGAGATTCAAAAATGGTAGGTTACACATACAAGAATTACTAAGGAGTTGGTAGATTCTCGATCAAAGTACCCATAACTAAAGTGCTATTGGAAAATGAGATATTCAGGAGTTGGCATTTGGTCAAGATTGTCTTGGTTCAAATGAGAGGTAATCGACTACCAGTCGGTAGAGGTTATTCTAAACATTTGAAATATCACTGCAAAACTCTATAATGAGGGTACATTATTACTGCTATCTAAACTATATTTGCTTCTTTAGTGATTGTAGTTTCAAATTAATTATGTTCATATTTTCAGCATGAATAGCTCAATAAAAAATCTTTTTGCTTTTCAAATTCTTAACAAAGGCATTTGTTTGACAGACAATACAATACTTGTAGATGATGCAAAAATTATCTTAATAGAGATATGTCCTCAAGAAAAAACTCTCAATCTAAGCAAGAAAAAATAAATTGCAAAAGGCAAATGTTACCAATGCAACCAAACCAAACATTTATTAAGCAACTGCCCAAAGTATCTTGCTGAGAAGAAAGTTGAGAAGGTAACACAAAGTAAATATGATTTACTACTTGTTGAAATGTGCTTAGTGGAAAATGAAATTTCAACCTGGATACTAAGGAGCCACACTAATCATATTTGCTTCTCATTTCAGAAAACTAGTTCCTGGAAAAGGCTAGCAGAAGGAGAGGTTGCCCTTAAAGTTAGGACTCGTGAGGTAGTCTTGTCTCAAGTTGTGGGAGATTTGAAGTTATTTTTTTTATGATACATATATCATACTTAAAGAGGTTTTGTGTTTTCCTCAAATGAAATGGAACTTAATATCTATCTTTTGTACTTTAGAACAAAAGAATAGAATATTTTTTGAAGTCAATGAAGCGTTCATTGTCAATCAAGGTATTCAAATTTATTTTGCTATACTTGGAAACAACTTATATAAATTAAGGCCAACTAGAGCAAAATTTGTCTTAAACACTAAGATGTTTAGAACCGCTAAGACTAAGTATAAAAGACAAAAGGTTTCTTCTAACGCCTACTTATGGCACTTATGACTTGGTCACATAAATCTCAATAAAATTGATAGATTAGTTAAGAGTGGACTTCTAAATAAGTTAGAACATAACTCTCTACCTCCATGTCAATCTTGTCTTGAAGGAAAAATGACCAAGAGATCTTTACTTTCGCTCTGGAAAAGATCTCAGAGCAAAAGTACCCTTAAAGCTCATACATTTAGATATATGTGGACCAATGAATGTTAAAGCTTGGGGCAGTATGAATATTTCATCAGTTTCATTGATGATTATTCAAGATTTGATCAAGTTTACCTAATACATTAAAAGTTTGATTCTCTTGAAAAATTCAAAGAATACAAGAGTGAAGTTGAGAATTAATTAGGTAAAACTATAAAGACACTTCGATCAGATCGATGAAGAGAGTACATGGACTTACAATTCCAAGACTATTTGATAGAACATGAAATCCAGTCACAACTCTTTGTACTTAGTATACCGTAATAGAACAATGTATCGGAAAGAAGAAATTGAACCTTGTTGTACATGGTTCGCTCTATGATGAGTTTTACTCAATTGGCTGATTCCTTTTAGGGATATGCACTAGAATCTGTTGCCCATATTTTGAATAATGTTTCCTCTAAAAGTGTTTCTGAAACACCATATGTGCTTTGGAAAGGACTTAAAATTAGTGTGCATCACTTTAGTGTTTAGGGATGCCCGACACACGTGTTGGTTTAAAATTCTAAAAAAATTGGAACATCGTTGAAAATTATGCCTATTTGTAGGTTACCTAAAGTGAATTAAAGGTGGTTTGTTTTATGATCCTCAAGAAAGCTAGATATTTGTATCGATAAACGCCATATTCTTAGAGGAAAACCACATCAAGGATAATCAACAACGAAGTAAACTAGTATTAAGTGAGATTTCTAAAAATGTTACAAACATCCCAAGTTCATCAACTAAAGTAGTTGATAAAACTAGAAAATCTAGTCAATCACATCCTTCTCATTAGTTGGGAAAGCCTCAACGTAGTGGAAAGATTGTTCAACATCCTGATCAATACTTGAGTTTAATTGAAACTTAACTCATCACACCTGATGATGGCCTATAGGATCCATTAACCTATAAACAGACAATGAATGATGTAAACTGTGACCAATGGATAAAAGCCATGAACCTCAAAATGGAGTCTATGTACTTCAACTCTGTCTGGACTCTAGTAGATCACCAAATGGTGTAAAACCTATTGGTTGTAAATGGACCTAAAAGAGAAAGCAAGACCAAGCCCATAAAGTATAGAATTTTAAGGCTCGACTTGTAGCAAAGGGTTATTTCCAGTGAGAGGGAGTAGACCAAGTCGATTAGAATACTCTTTTCCATCACCACTTTTATGACTATCATATTTGGCAAATGGATGTCAACACAGCATTTATGAATGGTAATCTTAAGGAGAGTATCTATATGGCTTAACCAAAGGGGTTTATAAAACAAGTTCAAGAACAAAAGGTTAATACGCTTCTAAAATCCAGTTATGGTTTAAAGAATCATCTAGATCTTGGAACATAAGATTTGATACTCTGATCAAATCTTATGGCTTTGAATAGAATGTTGGTGAACCTTGTTTTTACAAAAGGATTATCAATTCCATTGTAGCATTCTTATTTCTATATGTCGATGATATTCTACATATTGAGATTGATGTGAATAATCTTAATGACATCAAGAAATGACTATATACACAGCCCATTCCGTGAGTGGCCCATGGCATAGGCCTGCGCACCCCATCTGGGTTCCCTTGCGCCTGACTTCCCCCAGATTTGATTTGATCCACATCTACCCTTCACGCGTGTGGCTTGCTTCACAGGTCTACCCGATCCGAGTTTGACCTGGTTGATTCCCACCCACGCCTGATGGTCTGACTTTGTGGTTTTGGATTAGTTTAAGCCCAAAATGTTGGTTCTTGGGCTGGTTTAAAGATTTTTTGGGCCAGTTTAATGCATTTTTGGTGTTTTTCCAACCTGTTTGAGTTGTTCGAGAGCTCTAATGTACTTCACCAAATGATTATTGTAATAATTTAGTTCATAGCTTAATTTAGGAGCCAAAATCAGTCCAGTTTAGGGTGTTTTAATTAATTATGCATGTTATGTATGTTTTAATTAAAATTGTATGTCCATAAAGTATGTTATATAGATTTAAAATCCCACCATAGGTTAACATGTTCATGCATTGAAAGTATGTTATATGTGTTATAATATATAGTATGAATGTTGATTAATTTATATGGAAATTAATTAATGTTATTAATTAATTATTTAATTAATTAAATTAATTTTGATTAAATGTGATTTAATAAAATTAATTAATTAATTAATGATTTATTTAACTTACTTAATGATTTAATTAAAAGTTAAATAAATTGAAATTCATATTCATTAATTTTTTTTAGATAATGGTTATATATTGTTTGATGTTGTTTGTTTGTTATAGTATAGCTAGTTCTTTTATAAGTGTCATAAAATGAATTATACTTTTAAAATCTATAGCAAAGATAACTTGCATGCACACCTAGGTTAATCATATCTGTCTCTTTGTAGAATTAGGTCGATATCTTGTAAAACTAGTTACAAGAGGCTCACCTGATTAGATCTTGTCAACAAGTCAGGTAAGATGACTAAGGTTTAGAGATTCTTAAGTTGACGATTTACGAAACATCTCCTACCTGGAGATTGTAATCAGTTCTTGAGCCTAGGTAACCTAGATTTATGAGCATGTGTGAGAGATGTGAGGTAATAAAACTAGTTTATGACCTAAATATCATATGTTAAAATTTGGTATAATTGTTATGCTCGGACGTTTCACCTAGACTTAGGATTTATTTAAGTTAGTGTAAATAAAATCCTAGAACAGTAAAATACCCTTAAAACCATTATAGAACACTTCTCTAGAGAGAAGTAATGTACTTTTAACCTTTAGCGTCCCTAAGAATTCACACTGAGAGGTCCATGCAAGGCTTTGCGCTGTGCATAAGAGCAGACTCCCTTCGAAGAGTGTTTGCATGGATCAATATCAAGGTAAATAGTAGACGTGGTTCATATTAAGTGTGTAAGGGATATGTGACACCACATCCCATGGTCTCTTCTATTGTGTCACACCATGAGATTCCTATAATGCACCTGCTTTTCTATCCTAGAGCGACGTTCCCTTTAGAGGGATGTGTTATAAGATTCAAAACATAGTGAACTCTAAATGTGGATAGGGTCTCCTTGACTAGTTTTCATGTTGACTTTTCACTTTTGGGAGCATAATGATTCTAATCTCTGAAATTCAAAAATGAAGGGTTAGAGTTACAAAATTACTAAGTTGTTAGTATATTTTTAACCAAAATAGCAATAACTAAATGCTATTGGAATATAAGATATTCAAGAGTTAGCATCAGATCAAGATTGTCTTGGTTTAAAAGAGGAATAATCGACTACCCTTCGGTGGGAGTTATTCTAAACCTTTGAAATATCATTGCAAAACTTTATAATGATGGGTACACTATTAATATTTGCTAAACTAGATTGGCTTCTTTAGTGATTGTAGTTTTTAAATGAATATGTTTATCTTTTCAGCATGTATAGCTTTATAGTTCAAATTTTAGCTTCTGAGAAACTTAATGGTGACAATTGTACGACATGAAAATCTCAATTGAATACAATATTTGTAATTAATGATTTAAGATTTGTCTTAATTGAGGAACGTCCTCAAGCCCCAGCCTCAAATGCTAACCAAAATGTTAAGAAAGCATATAATCATTGGGTTAAGGCCAATGAAAAGGAACGTGTCTACATTCTTGCCAACATGTCTGCTATTTTGAAAAAGAAACATCAATCCTTAGCCACTGCTAAAGAAATCGTGGATTCATTGAGAGAGATGTTTGGCAACCGTTATACTCCCCAAGACACAAAGAAATTAAGCATATTTACACCAAGAGAATGAAGGAAGGGACCTCTGTTAAAAAACATGTCCTAGACATGATGATGCACTTCAATATCGCCGAAGTAAATGGCAGTCCCATTGATGAGGCAAATCAGGTGATCTTTATTTTACAATCTATTCCAAAGAGTTTTGTACCATCTCAGTCGAATGTGTCTCTAAATAGAATAGAGTTCACTCTTACGACTCTTCTAAATGAGCTCCAACGATTCCAAAACTTTACCATAGGTAAAGGAAAGGAAGTGGAAGCAAATGTTGCTACCATAGAAAAGGAGTTAGTGGGAGGATCGTCCTTTAAGACTAGCGTTAGACGTTCGCAAGTGAAGAAGGGAAAGGGAAAGATTCCCAAGAAAAGTAAAGAAAAGAAAGTTGTTAAAGGTGGATGTTACTACTGCAACCAGAATGGGAATTGGCTAAGAAATTGCACAAAGTAGCTAGCGGAGAAGAAAACTGAGAGGGAAGCACAACATAAATATGATTTACTAGCTATTGAAACGTGCTTAGTGGAATATGATACTTCAACTTAAATACTAGATTCAAAAGTCTCTAATCATATTGACTTCTCATTTTAGGAAACTAGTTCTTGAGAAAGCTTGCACAAGACGAGATCATCCTTAAAGTTTAGAACTAAAGAAATTGTCTTGGCTAAAACAGTTGGAGATCTAAAGTTGTTTTGATAGATATATCATACTACCTTAAAGATGTTTTGTATGCTTCTCAAATAGTTAAGAAATTTTATATCTATCACTTATATTTGGAACAAATGTATTTGAATATATTTTGAAATTATAAAGTGTTCGTCTTTTTAGATAATATACTTAGTTTTGTTATACTTATAAACATCTCATATAAGTTAAAACTAACTAAAGCAAAACTTATCTTTAATACTTAATTTTTAGTATAAAAGATAAAAGGTTTCTTCTAACGCCTATTTATGACACTCAAGACCTGGTCACATAAATCTCAATGGAATTGAGAGATTAGTTAAGAGTGGACTTCTAAACCAGTTAGAAGATAACTCTTTCAACTTGAATCTTGTCTTAAAGGAAAAATGACCAACAAATCTTTTAGTGGAAAACGTCTAAAAAGCCAAAATACCTTTAGAGCCCATACGTTCGATTATTTGTGGACCAATAAATGTCAAATCTCGGGGAGGGTATGACTATTTCATCAGTTTCATTAATAATTATTCAAGATTTGGTCAAGTTTACCTAATACATCGAAAGTCTGAATCTCTTAAATAGTTAAGAGAATATAAGACTAAGTTGAAAATCAATTAGGTAAAAAAATAAAGACTTTTAAATTAGATCGAGGTAGAGAGTATGTGAACTTAAGATTCCAAGACTATTTGATAAAGCACCTGGAATCCAGTCACAACTTGAGTACCTAGTACACCTCAGTAGAACGGTGTATCAGAAAGAAGAAATCGAACCTTGTGGGACACGATTTGGTATATGATGAGCTTTTGACAAGATCGGAATTGATATGCAAAAATTAAAAATTATGCAAAATATATAGGCAAGGTCATTATCGACGCATTTATGTTTGGAAATTAAAGTGGTTGCAAAGGATACATACCTAAACTACCTTGACAAAAAATTATTTGTAGTTTACCCTTGACTTTTACCATAGATAGGTGCAAGCACGGGTGTTCAACCCAAGAGAGTGTAGGATAGATGTTTTCTCAAATTTAATACTTGAAAAGAATGACATTAGTAACAAAAAGAAAAGAAAAGCAATGAAAACTATTTTTAGGAAAATTATAAGGGAGAATGAGAAGGGGAATGTAGTTTTCAATACAATTCACAAAAAGAGATATTAAAAATTGAATTCCAAGAAGAGAAGTGAGGAATGAACTTAGGCATTGATCTAATCTTATCACTGAATCAAAGAAAGTAAAGGGAGTTGAATCATGCTTAACTAAGAAGGGATTTTTTAGTCAAGATTTCTCACAACATCAAATTGCTTGATCTTTCGGGAATTTTTAATCATAATTCAAGAAAAGAGATAAATTTCATGAGGGATTAGTTTAATTCTTGCAATCTTAACTAAACCCTAATTATTCTTTAAAGAAGATTACAAAATCATTCATAATATTCCAATTAAGGAATTAAATGGGAAATAATTTGTGCACTAAAAAACATGCATTTAATTTCCAAGAATTGACTCAAGCACAATTGAAATTCATAAGATATCAAATAATTTCAAGAATGGGAGAGATACAATCAAGAATCAAGAGAATTTTTGTGTAGAAAACAAGTAATTTAATTAATCTTGCACTAATTGATATACTTAAGGTAAATTGCTTACAAAGATTGAACCAAAAAATCAAGGATCAAGTACCAAAATTACAAGAATTAATGAAATTGAATCAAAGATCTACTTCTGGATACAAATGATTGATGATTTCAACAAAAATTACATCAAGATTAGAGAAGAATCAAACCCTAATTACAATAAAAAAAAATCAAAGTAATGCAATTCTCAAAGATTAGAATCACCTAAGCCCAAGTTACCTCAACAAATTAGCCTTATATCCTCAATAATTCTGGAAAATTTGTTGAAGATCCAAAAATTACAGAATGAGGATAAAGAATTTGGAATTTGGGAGAAATTGAAAGTAATATTGGAGGAAATGGTGAATTGAATGAGTAATTAGGGATTATTTTCGGTATTTGTAGGAAAAATTAGAGAATTATAGCAAATGGATCCAAAATTACACTCTCAAGGCCCATTCCCACTTAAAAGTCATAAAAAAAATAGAGAAATTTTAGAAATTTAGCAAACAATTACAAAAATGCCATGGAAAAATTAAGAAAAAAATGAAAATGTGTTGGCTAGGATTCAAACTCAGGTGGCTGAGGGCGCGCGCGAGAAGATTGTGCCACGTGATGCACGAAGATAGGCTGAGATGGGAAGACACGAATTGAAGGCGTAAATGAGATGATTAATTTGTGTGTGGGGGGAGACTCAAACCCGTGATCTGAGGGATGCGAGGGCAGATAAGGCAAACCGACGTCGGTTTTGCCTTAAGAAATCTGGATTAAAAATGCGTCTGGTGAGGTTCAAACTCATGACATTCAGGCTGGGCGTGTGTGAGTAAAGGAATGACACGTGTCAATCTTCTTCAATATTTACCAAAATGCCCCTTATGTTTAATTTGTCCGTTCTTCTTAATTTGAACTCTGAATTAGGGAATTTTTGTGTCGATGGGTTTGTATTGAAGTCTACTTTCATATTCTGCATAAAATATAAAAATAGTAAACATATACAGGATAAGATTGAGAGTAGGTTATCTTTAAACAGGTCAATATTTGCCCTAACAACTTTACTCAATTATCAGATTCCTTTTGGGAATATGCTTTAGAGACAGCTGTCTATTTATTTTTTTAATAATGTTCCCTCTAAAAGTATTTCACAAACACCATATAAAGGATGTAAAGAAAGTTTACGTCACTTTAGAATTTAGGGATGCCCGACACATGTGTTGGTACAAAATCTTAAGAAATTGGAACATCGATCAAAATTATGCTTATTCGTAAGTTACCCAAAGGAATCAAGAGGTGGTCTCTTTTACGATCTTTGTGATTATAAAGTATTTATTACAACAAATGCTACATTCTTGGAGGAAGACCATATCAAGAATCATCAACCGGACAGTAACCTAGTATTAAGTGAGATTTCTACATATGTTATAGATATACCTAGTTCATCAACTAAAGTAGTTGATAAAAATTGAAAATCTTGTCAATCACATCCTTCTCAAGAGTTGAGAGAGCCTCGACGTAGTGGAAGGGTTGTTCATCAGCCTAATCGCTATTTGGGTTTAACAGAAACTTAACTCATCATACCTAATGATGGTTTAGAGGATCCATTGACTTGTAATAAAGGAGCAATGAATGATGTAGATTATTTATCTGACGTCAAGAAATGGCTAACTATGCAACTTCAAAAAGGAGATTTGGAAATGTGCAATGTGTTCTCAAAATCCAAATTGTTTGCAACCATAAGAATAGAACACTAGCCATGTCTTAAGTATCTTATATAGACAAAATGTTGTCTAGATATAAGATACATAATTCCAAAAAGGTCTATTGTCGTACAGACATGGAATTCATTTGTCTGTTTATAGGTAGAATTTTCTAAGACACCTCAAGATGTTGAGGATATGAGAAATATTCCATAAGCTTCCTTTGTTGGGAGTTTAATGGACGCAATGTTATGTACTAAACCTGACATATGCTACTAAGTAAGGATGGTCAGTAAGTATCAGTCAAATCCCAAACGTGATCACTGAACAGTCGTTAAGAATATCCTAAAATAATTTAGAAAATAAAAGACTACGTGCTTATGTATAATGCTAAGGATCTGATCCTTACTAGATACATTAACTATGATTTCTAAAGATGCTAGAATGTCTACATCGGAATCAATATTCACTCTAAGTGGAAGAGCAGTAGTGTGAAGAAGCGTAAAGTAAAATTATTCTACCTTATCTGGGTGATTTTGCATCATAGTGACATTGTAGTAACCCTGATACTTGTTGAGCAAATTATGGTTGTTTTAGTTTACAAAGCCTTCACTGCTGAAGTGTATAAAGGTTACCTAAAAGAGTTTTAGGTCTATGAAGTTTGTAAACTAGGATGAGTGGGAGAGTCATTGGATATGTGCCCTAGTTTAATATATTCATATGTTTGTTATACCCATATGAAAATTGATCTCTTATTATTAAATTCAACATTGTTTGATCTCACAAGGAGTTTTAGTCCAAGTGGGAGCTTGTTAGAATTTATGTCTAAAACTAGTAGTTTGTAATCATATTCTATTCAAGTCGTTATTGATAATATAATCTTAAAGCCAATAAACAAAGGTCCCAAGGATATTATTAAGTAAACTTAAACTTTATGTAGAGACATAAAAGTGAATCAAGTTAGAGCATATAGCCTAGATAGTCTATAGTATATGAACATGGTTGGGCACCTTATCCTAGGGACACTATGGATGCGACCCACTTTGTACTTAATACAAATGATATGATCCTGAATCATTCGGATAGAGACATGAAAGTGAGGGCATCCTATGTAAAAAGTTGACATAAGACTGTAATCATAAAATAGTCACTTTTAAGTTATAACACCGTTAACTTTGAAAAACTAACTATTTCATTTATAGATATCCAATGTAACTTAATCTTAATCTTGAGCTAACTATGAACTTCTGCTCACACAAAATTATCTTTAGGTATACATAAGTGAGGACAGCTCAATGGTGCTGGCCCAATAAGCCTCCTATTTCAAGGGTAAGACTGGATGGATAGCTAGGGACATATGGTGCAAGACGAAATTCACTCCTATCCGCTCTAGGGTTAGTAGATAGGTTGTTCTCTTAAGGACTGAATCCAAGTCTTGAACAAGGGACCCCACCCACTCGTTGGCACAAGAGGGATTCAACGATACTTTGATCCAGCCGAGATTATGAACAACTTATGAAGGATTAA
>JBBPDI010000022.1:11262435-11273278 GCA_037974545.1 Cucumis variabilis
TATAATCTGTAAAATAGCAAGTATAAAGTTGAATTTTAAAACAAAAGTAATAAATAATAGGTTAAAATCTTATTTTGGTTCTTAAATTTTGCATCTTGTTCAATTGTAGTATCTACATTTTAAAAAACATATCAAAGTTTGCTGCAAAAATCATAACAAAAAAAAAAATAATATAATTACCAAATTAATTTATAAAATTAACAGTAATATAATTACTTAACCAATTTATAAAATAAAAATAATATAATTACCAATTTATAAAATGAAAAATAAAAAATTACTAAACCAATTTATAATGGAGAATTTTTAAAAATAGTATATTTTACAAAATATTTACAACCTATAGCAAATTCTATGACCGATAGTTATTGATATGTTAGAATGATAGAATCCAAAATTTTGTTATAAATTGTAAATATTTTAATTTATTTTGCTATTTTTAAACTGGTAAATATTTTAATTTATTTGATATTTTTAAAAATGTCTCATTTATAAAAGACATACACTTATCTTTAGATTCTATCAATGACAATCTTTTATCATTATAGCATATCATTGACTATCAGTGATGGAATTTGCTATAGGTTATAAATATTTTGTAAAATTTGCTATTTTTGAAAATTTTCCTTTTTAAAAAATATAACAAAGCGGTAAAATATTTAATTACACGGTATAGAACAATTTTGAAACGGAAAAAACCCCAAACCCACAATAAAAAATACAAAAAATGTCTCCATCAACACGCGATTAGTTTGACACTTTGTTTAGATTTGACTACAAGATCGTTTAGATTTGGCTCCCCAAATCTAAATGATTTTTTTTCAAAATTTCTTTCATACATGATCGTTTAGATTTGACTATTCTTTGTTACACCATCGTTTAGATTTGGATAGCCAAATCTAAATGATTTTACTACTCAAATCTAAATGATTTTTTAAAAGATTCTTTGGTACACGATTGTTTAGATTTGACTTTTTTTGGTACACGATTGTTTAGATTTTGCTACCCAAATATGCCAAATCTAAACAACGATCGTGTACTAATGCTCCAACGATTTTTTTCAATATTTTTTTATATTTGGTACACGATTTTCAACAACCAAATAATAATTTTTTAAAAAAATAAATTTTTTTATATTTGGTACACGATCTTGAACCAAATAACAATTTGAAAAAAATAGCAGAAAAAGCGTAAAAGACGATGAAAAAGAAAAAAAAATTATAGAAAAAAGAAGATGAAAAGGAAGAACAAACCTGAAATATTTAAAACAAATGGTCGACTTGATGAGCTTTTTGATTTTGTTATATCGGTTGTAAATATTTTGGTGTTTTGTTATATTTACGAAAATTTTCCTTATTTCAATTTGAAGTTAATATGTTATCACGAAGTTTCCATCTAATTAAAGTGATAAAGTTTATGAAATTTTATTCAAAACCTAGTAAAAATCAAAATATCAAATTATTAAACACTAAATCAAAAAAAAATAATTTTAGTCAAATATTTATTTTAAAATTAAAAAAATATATAATCCCCTAATTTTTTAGTTTTTAAAAAATTAAATATATTAAAATAATTATGATGATAAATTCAAACTAATTTAAAATAGACGAAAAATTTAAAGTGATTTAAAATTTAGCCAACGATTAAATACAAAAAAAATATTTCACAAACTCAACATTTAAAAATCTCCAGTTCATTCTCATGTTTCTCAAACCTACATTCCAAACACAATTTTTTTAAACTCAAACAATCTAAACTTACATTCTAAATAAAGTTTTCTTACACCCAAGCTACATAATCCTCTCAATCGAAATAATATTTTTCAGGTTTTTAAGATTACAAACATGCATACCAAATCCCCTTGGTGTTTTGAGAGAGTTTAAGTGATGGATGAATTTTTTAAAAAATCAAGCTTGTTGGAGTTTATGTCCTAAAACTCATTGTTTGTAGCTATAGTATGTTTTTCAATAAAGTGGTTATTGAAGAATTATAAGTGAACTAACTTGTGCTAGAGAAGAGGGTGAAGGAATGTCTAATGCTACCATGTGATTAAGCTATATGAAAGTTCCGATGAGATACAACTTGCTTAACTAGTTTATGATTAAGACATGCTTCTCTCGAAGTTATTAAACGTCGCACTTGATCTCCTTTCAGGATCCAAATGATTAATCCTAACTAAATAAGGTATATCTAGAAGTGTACTTAACTTATAAGGCTTATAGCGCTTCGTGTTTAAAGGTAGCAACCTCTCGTTGCCTAACGTCCAGACTTGTTCTCCTGCTGGGATACAAAGGATGAAACTTATCTTGCCAAGGTGAAGTTTGTCTCCAAACTCTCCCTTGCACACGCTAACCATATCCTTACTACTTGCTCTTTTGGATAGTTGGTGATATACATTAGCCAAGTTGTTCAAATTTATGTCCTAAAACTCATAATTTGTAATCATATTCTAGTCAATAAAGTCGTTATTTATACTATAATCTTAAAGCCAATAAACTAAGGTCCCAAGGCTATTATTAAGTAAACTTGAACTTTATGTAGATACATAAACGCGGATCAAGTTCAAGTATATAGCCTAAATAGTCAATAGTATACGAATACAGTTGGACCCCTAATTTTGGGGATAATATGGACGCAGCCCGCTTTGTAGTTAGTATAAACGATGTGATCCTGAATTGTTCATGTAGAGACATGAAAGTGGGGTCATCCTATGTAAGATTGGAACCATGAAATAGTCGCTTTTAGGTTATAACATCGTTGACTTTAATAAAATCGACTATTTCATTTGTAGCTATCCAGTGTAACTTAATCTTAATCCTGAGCTAATTATAAATTTCTGTTCACACGAAATTATCCTTAGATCTTCATAGGTGAGGGCAACTCAATGGTGTTAGCCCAATAAGCCTCCCATTTCAAGGGTAAGACCAGGTAGATAGCTAGGGACATAGGGTGCAAGACGAAACTCACTCCTACCCATTTTAGGGATAGTAGATAGGTTGGTCCCTTAAGGACTGAATCCAAGTCTTGAACAAGGGGCCCCACCCTCTCATTGGCCTGAGAGTGATTAATTCAGTTTATAGGTTAGACCTTAAACCATTTGTTTAATAGTGGATCAGTTGGACTTAAGGAGCAAGATGTAGTCTTGGAGATAAGACAGTACTTTGCCTCGGCCGAGGTTACAAACAACTTATGAAAGATTAACTTACTTATCATGGTTATATCACATAGACATAAATATATTTATAGTGAGAGAAGTGCAACTACGAGACTTTAGTGGAATAACCCGTTAGTTAACAAAGATTAATTAATTCGGTCTAAAAGAGTTTAGCTAGTTAATCTCGGATTATTGAAGCCCATGATCTATAGGTCTATTAGGTTCCCCCACTAGCTCAAAAGGAACCAACTTAGAAAATTATGATGAAATAATTTGAATTATTTGAATTAGGTAAATAGAGAGAAACCGACGAATATATTTGATATAATCATCACTTATAACTTAAGATAGAGTTTTATGTTTAAATGTGATTTAAATATTAATAATATGAATATGGATTCATATTCGAAAGCTCTGAATTGATGGAAATGGTCAAAGTTGTGAAAAGTCAAGATGTTGACTTTTGACTGTGAAAAATCAAACTTTAACTGACTTTATATTCAAATGGAATTTTAGAGAATTGAATGCAGATTCATGCTCTCAAGGTCAAAATTAGTCAAGACAGACAAAATGGTAAAAATTCAAAATGTTGACTTTAGACTTGAAAAGTCAAACTTTGAATTTGATTTAAATGTTAAATTACCATATGACCTTTAGACTAATTTAAATAATAACAATTGTTGAGATTTGGCAAGCTTATCACTTGCGTGTAATATGTAAGTGGCTTATTGCATGCAAGCCACCTACTCCACTAACAATGCCAAGTGGTGAGGTAAGAATGCTCTTGCATGTAGTTTGCTTGTAAAGTGGTTTGTTGCAAAGATAAAAGGACTCTTTGTTTTTTAGAAGTGTAAGAATTGATTTTGTAAGTGTGAATTACAAAATAATCCAAGAACTTCTTTTACTCTTAACAAAAAAAAAAATTCTAAAAGTTAGGTTCCTCCAAAAAAGATATCATCTCTCTCTATTATCTCTACCATTTTTAGTCCCACAACTCGATTCTAAGTTTGGAGAGTAGCAAGTAAACTCTAGTAGTAGTCCCGACTTAAAATTCATGAAAAGAATACAAGAAAAAAAGAAAGCATCAAAAGTGAGTTTTTCTTATAACCCTATCTTTGTTTCAATTAGGGTTGTTATGCATGTTGATTAGTAAATGTGTTTAGTTGCAATTAGAGTAAAATTTGATCCTTATTTCGTTGCACATGTCTACCTTTTCCATCATGTGGTATCAGAGCATGCTTAATTTTACTCAATTGCATATGGTGGGTTCGTCAATTTATTAGATAAATTGTGTGTTGAACTAAAATGGATAAATTATGGTTTTGTCAAATTAAATTAATCCGATTTGTGACTTAATTTATTATTGCAAAGGATCTGTAATTTTTATGGAGTCATTAGAGTTGAAATTAGGGTGTAATTTCATCAATCGGGTGAGAGAAAAGCTAAAAATTGAGAAAAGAAAAAGGACAGACCCGAGAAGAAGTTTCAAACCAGTCGCTCGACCCTCGATCCCCTTCATGACTTGGTTCCTCAACACACGTCACCTATCTCGTATCCGACTTCCTTCGTGCATCCACTCGATCTAGTTCCTTTCGACCCAGTACGCAGCCCATGGCCCATGCCCGAGCACCTTTGTCCGAGTTCTCATGCACCCTTGTGCCTGATTTGCACCCTCTCCAACTCGCCCATGTGTGCCCATCCTTTTACGCGACCTATCTCGCTTGGTCAGCCCACATCTGAAGCGCAACCCATATTCTTGCGTGTGGCCCATCATCTGCCTGCCTAAATCGACTTGGGTTTAACGCAGTTTTTTGTTGGCCCACGCGCTTGCTATTGGTTTGGGCCGGTTTAAACCTAAATGTTAGATCTTGGGCCGGTTCAAGGTAATTTTAGGCCGGTTTATTGTATTTTTTAAGGTTTTTAATCCGGTTCGAGTTTTTTAGAAGCTCTAATGTACTTCACCAAATTATTATAGTAATAATTTAGTTCTTAGCTTAATTTAAGAGCCAAAACCAATCCATTTTAAGGTGTTTAATTAATTATGCATGTGATGTATTAATTATTCTTTTAAATTGTATGTGCATAAAGAATGTCATATAGATTTAAAATCCCACCATAGGTTAAAATGTTCATGCATTAAAAGTATGTTATAATTGTTATAATATATAGTATGCATGTTGATTAATTAATATGGAAATAAATTAATTTGATTAGTTAATGATTTATTTAATTAAATGTGATTTAATAAAATTAATTAATTAATTATTTCATTTATTTATTTAACTTAATTAAATGTGATTTAATTAAAAGTTAAATAAATTAAAATTCATATTAATTATTTTCTTTATATAATTGTTATATATTGTTTGTTGTTATTTGTTTGTTATAGTTTATCCTAGTTCTTTTATAAGTGTTATAAAATGAATTAGATTTTAAAAATCTATAACAAAGATAACTTGCATGCTTACCTAAGTTAAACATATCTACCTTTTTTGAAGAGTTAGGTCGATTGTCTTGTAAAACTGGTTACAAGAGACTCACCTGATTAGATCTTGTCAACAAATCATATAAGATGACTAAGGTTTAAGGTTCTTAAGTTGACGGTCTATGAAATACCTTCTATCTTAATCAGTTGTTGAGCCTAGTTAACCTAGTTTTATGAGCATGTGTGAGAGATGTGAGATAATAAAATTAGTTTATAACCTAGACACTGTAAGTTAAAATCTGATATAATGGTTATGTTCAGATGTTTCACCTAGACTTAGGATTTTTTTAAGTTAGCCTAAATAAAATCCTAAAGTAGAAAATACCCTAAAAGCAGTTACATAACACTTCAGCTAGAGAGAAGTAGTGTACTTTTAAGCTCTAGAATCTCTAAGAGTTCACACTGTGAGTTCCATGCAAGACTTTGGGCCGTGCATCGGAGAGTGTTTGCATGGAGCTTTGACAAGGTGAATAGGGAAAGTAGTTCATAGTAAGTGGGTGAGAGATATGTGACAACACATCCTACAGTCTTTTCCATTAGGTCGCACCATAAGATTCTTATAATGCACCCACATGTTGTCCTGGAGTGACTTTGCCAATTGGAGGGTTGTATTATAGGATTCGGAACATTGCAACTCTATATATGGATAGGGTCTCTTAGATCGGTTTTCATATTGAATTTTCACTTTTGAAAGCCTAATGATTCTTATCTTTGAGATTAAAAAACGGCGGGTCACATTTATAAGAATTACTAAGGAGTTAATAGATTCTCGACCGAAGTAACGATAACTAAAGTGCTATTAGAATATGAGATATTCAGGAGTTAGCATTTGGTCAAGATTGTCTTGGTTCAAAGGAGGAGTAATTGACTACCCCTCGATAGAGGTTATTTTAAACCTTTGAAATATCATTTCAAAACTCTATAATGATGGGTACATTACTATTATTTGCTAAACTAGATTGGCTTCTTTAGTATTTGTAGTTTCTAAATGAATATGTTTATCTTTCAAGCATGAATAGTTCAATGAAAAATCTTTTAGCTTTTGAAATTCTTAACAAAGACCTTTGTTCGACACATAAGTCAATAGTAGTAGATGATCCAAAAATTATCTTAGTAGAGGAATGTCCCTAAGAAAAAATTCCCAACTCAAGCAAGGAAAAGAAAATTACAAAAGGTAAATGTTACCAATGCAATCAAACCAGACATTGGTTAAGTAACTGTCCAAAGTATCTTGCTGAGGAGAAAGCTGAGAAGGAAACACAAAGTAAATATGATTTAGTAATTGTTGAAATGTGCTTAGTGGAAAATGATATTTCAACCTAGATACTAGATTCAAGAGCCACTAATCATATTTGCTTCTCATTTTAGAAACTAGTTCCTAGAAAAGGCTAGCAGAAGGCGAGATTATCCTTAAAGTTGCAACTGGTGTGGTGGTCTCGGCTCAAGCAGTGGGATATATCATACTTAAAGAGGTTTTGTATGTTCCTCAAATGAAAATGAACTTAATATCTATATCTTCTAATTTAGAACAAAAGTATAGAATATTTTTTTGAAGTCAATGAAGCATTCATTTTCAATCAAGGTATTCAAATTTGTTCTACTATACTTGAAAACAACTTATGTAAATTAAGGTCAACTAGAGAAAAATTTGTCTTAAACACTGAGATGTTTAGAACCGCTTAGACTCAGTATAAAAGATAAAAAGTTTCTTCTAATGCCTATTTATGGTACTTAAGACTTGGTCATATAAATCTCAATGGAACGAGAGATTAGTTAAGAGTGGACTTCTAAATAAGTTAGAAGTTAACTCGCTATCTCCATGTGAATTTTGTCTTAAAGGAGGAGAGTACATGGACTTACAATTCCAAGACTATTCGATAGAACATAGAATCTAGTCACAAGTCTCTGCACTTAGTACACCTTAATAGAACAATGTATCATAAAGAAGAAACTGAACCTTGTTGGACATTGTTCGCTCTATGATGAGCTACACTTAATTGCCTGATTCCTTTTGGGGATATGCACTGGAATTTTCTGTCCAAATTTTGAATAACGTTCCCTCTAAAAGTGTTTCTGAAACACCTTATGAGCTTTGGAAAGGACATAAAAGTAGTTTACGTCACTAAGAATTTGGGGATGCCTGACACACGTATTGGTTTAAAATCCTAAAAAATTGGAACGTCGTTCAAAATTGTGCCTATTTATAGGTTACCCAAAGGAAACTAAAGGTGGTTTATTTTATTATTCTCAAGAAAACAAGGTATTTGTATCGACAAATGCCACATTCTTAGAGGAAGACCACATCAAGATCATCAACCACACAGTAAACTAGTATCAAGTGAGATTTCTAAAAACGTTACAAACATACCTAGTTAATCAACTAAAGTAGTTGATAAAAGTAAAAAATATGGTTAATCACACCCTTCTCAAAAGTTGAGAGAGCCTCGATGTAGTGGAAGGGTTGTTCATAAGCCTAATTGCTATTTGGGTTTAATAGAAACTCATCTCGTCAAACCTGATGATGATATAAAGGATCCATTAACCTATAAAAAGATAATTAATGATGTAGATTATGACCAATGGATCAAAGCCATGGACCTCGAAATGGAGTCTATGTACTTCAATTCTGTCTGAACTGTAGTAGACCAACCAAATGATGTAAAACCTATTGGTTGTAAATGGATCTACAAGAGAAAACAAGACCAAACCGGTAAAGTACAAACTTTTAAGGCTTGACTTGTGGCAAAATGTTATAGCCAAAGAGAGGGAGTAGACTATGAAGAAACTTTCTCTCCTGTTGCTACGCTCAAGTCGATTAGAATACTGTTATCCATCAGCACTTTTCATGATTATGAAATTTAGCAGATAGATGTCAAGACAATGTTTCTGAATGGTAATCTTGAGAAGAGTATCTATATGACTCAACTAGAGGGGTTTATAAAATAGGGTCAAGAATAAAAGGTTTGTAAGCTTCTAAAATCCATTTATGGTTTAAAGCAAGCATCTAAATCTTGGAACATAAGATTTGATACTGCGATTAAATCTTATGGCTTTGAACAAAACGTTGATGAACCTTGTGTTTACAAAAGGATTATCAATTCTATTGTAGCATTGTTAGTTCTATATGTCGATGATATTCTACTCATTGCAAATGTCTCAAGCATCTTATATATATAGACAAAATATTGTCAAAATATAAGATGCAGAATTCTAAAAAGGGTCTGTTGCCACATAGATATGGAATTCATTTGTCAAAGAAACAATATCCTAGGACACCTCAAGAAGTTGAGGATATGATAAATATTACCTATGCTTTTGCTGTTGGGAGTTTGATGTATTTAATGTTATGTACTAGACCTGACATTTCCTACTCGGTAGGGATGATTAATAGGGATGATCAGTAGGTATCAGTCCAATCCTAGACGTGATCGCTGGACAACCGTTAAGAATATTATGAAATATCTTAGAAGAAAAAAAGACTACCTGTACGTGTATGGAACTAAGAATTTGATACTTACTGGATACACTGATTCTAATTTCCAAACTAATAACGATGTTAGAAAGTCTACATCAGGATCGATATTCACTCTAAATGGAGGAGCAATAGTGTGAAGAAGTGTAAAGGAAACTTATATTGCCGACTCCACAATTGAAGCTGAATATATAGTAGCTTGCAAAGCCACAAAGGAAGCAGTATGGCTAAGGATATTCTTGACAGATCTAGAATTTGTCAAAAATGCATCTGTGAATCACTTTATATTATGATAACAGTGGTGCAGTTGCAAATTCAAGAGAACCTAGAAGCCATAAACGAGGAAAGCATATCGAACACAAGTACCATCTTATTAGAGAAATTGTACATCATGGTGACATTGTAATGACCCAGATACCTTCTAAGCAAAACATTGTTGATCCTTTTACAAAAGCTCTCATGACTAAAGTGCTTGAGGGTCACCTACAAAGTTTAGTTCTACAATGTTTATAAACTAGGAAAAGTGGGAGACTTATTGGATATGTGCCCTAGTTTAATGTACTCAAATGTATATTGGTCTCTCTTGATTAAATTCAACATTGTTTTATCCCACTAAGAGTATTACTTTAACTAGGAGTTTGTTAGAATTTATGTCCTAAAACTCGTAGTGTGTAATCATATTCTATTCAATAAAGTCGTTATTGATATTATAATCTTAAAGCCAATAAACTAAGGTCTCAAGACTATTATTAAGTAAATTTAAACTTTATATAGAGATATAAACATGGATCATGTTCGAGTATATAACCTAAATAGTCTATAGTATACGAATACGATTGGACACCTTATTCTGGGGACAGTATGGATGTGGCTCGCTTTATAGTTAGTACAAATGATGTGATCCTGAATTATTCATGTAGAGACATGAAAGTGACAGCATCCTATGTAAAGAGTTTACATAAGACTGAAACCATAAAATAATAGCTTTTAGGTTATAACATCGTTGACTTTAATAAAATCGACTATTTCATTTATAGATATCTAATGTAACTTAATCTTAATCTTGAGCTAACTATGAACTTCTGTTCATACAAAATTATCTTTAGATCTGCATAGGTGAGGGTAACACAATGTTGTTGGCCAAATAAGCCTCCCATTTCAGCGGTAAGACCGGGTGGATAGCTAGAGACATAGGGTGCAAAACATAATTCACTCCTACCTGTTTTAGGGATAGTAGATAGGTAGTTCTCTTAAGAACTAAATCCAAGTCTTGAACAAGGGGCCCACCCTCTTATTGGTCCAAGAGGGATTTGGTTTATGGGTTGGACCTTAAACCAATTATTTAATAGTAGATCAATTGGACTTAAGGAGCAAGATGTAGTCTTGGAGGTAAAACGGTACTTTGACCCAAACGAGGTTACAAACAACCTGTGAAGGATTGACTTACTTATCATGGTTATATCACATGAACACAAATATATCTATAGTAAGGGGAGTGCAACCACTACAATATACTTTATTTTTAGTGTCGCGTTAAAAATGTCACTAAAACCTACAAATACGTTGCTAAAAGTATTAGCGATGAAAAGCCTTTCGTCGCTAGGAATGTTGCTGAATTCGCGTAGCCTAAAGACTATTTAGCCTAAAGCCTAAAGTCAATGGATCACAAGAATGAGAACTTTTGAGCTTGTAGTAATCCATATTTATCTTTGTTTTTTAGTGGATTGATTGG
>JBBPDI010000022.1:11287446-11299444 GCA_037974545.1 Cucumis variabilis
ACGTTTCGGCATTTTCATATGCAAGTCTGCCAGAAGGGAAAATGTCCAAAATGTACTATAGGGGAGGCATGGTAGTTAAATCCCCGACCAAGCATTAGTTGTACTCTTTGCAAGCATCATTTTTTCTTGCAACTGTCAGTTTTTAATGCTTATTTCAATGTCATTTTCAATGTCTTTAATTCTTTCTCGTAATTTATAAACAAATTTTCCAAGAATGCGAAAGAAGGTTACAACATACAACGACATTGATCGCGACTTTGAGATTTTGATCGGCTGACTTGTTCATTGAGCTAGAACAAGTGCTGCACAATCGTCCGTCTCGAGGTGAAAACGTTATGATTGTGACACATGGCACCCAACAAGGCACCCTCACACCTCTTATGTGTAGCCCCACCCTGATGCTCGGCCATCTAGTGTAATGCCCAGAAGCTGGTTTCTCGACCATAATCCTTCTTTCAACTTTAGACACTAATATCTCAAAATCTAGAACCCAAATGATAAAATGTCCTACTATAAAGTTGCTTATAAATGTATTAAGTATCTTACCTCAAACTTTTAACTCCAAATTGCAAAGGATGTGGTCTGTAGCCCTCCAGAAGTGCACCTTGTTCAAATTGCTCCAAAAACTAACCTTTCTCCCTTTGATCAACTCAAACTTGAATCTTCTTTGCTCCAATTTGTCCGACAGCCCAAGAATACAAACTAGACTCAATTTTTTGGGTTTAGCAAGTTGAAACAAGGAAATGGTACGAGTGGATGTGATGCTATTCTCCTTCAAAGCTTTTCCATTTATAGAAAGGTTGCATGGCTTGAGATTGACATCTATCACCTACTTTATGCATGCATGTTGAAGCCTTGACATCCTTTCCTAGTCGACCCTAGGTTTGTCTTAGGTTATTTTCATGTTCTCTATGTCCTACTTAATAACAACAAAACATCATTTAGTCCATGTCTTTGCATCCCTCTTTGTCTTTACCTAAGCCTCTTTCTTTGTCTTTCTCCTTTCCTTCCATACCATGCCCATCACTTCTTATCATCTAGCCCCTTTCCTTGACTTTATTTTTCTCTCTTAAGTTTCCATGACACTTCAATCCTACACCAATGTGCTATCTATGATGTTTGAAAAATGTCACTCAAATGTCCTTTTAACAAAGTTTTGAAGTAAAATTCCTTATTGGTCTAAAATCACTATAGTTATCTTTAATTTGGCCATAAGTACTAAAAATCTCGGTACAAATTCTTTTTCCTACTCCTTTTCACCAAAGTACATCCTTAAGCTCCTTGAAAATTTTGAAATTTATAGAATACTAAAAATTCCCTAAAGACTCGAGGATCGGGGTTTACAATTGGAAGCTACTATTTTATTAAAAGATATTTCTTGAAGCTATTTTTTAATTAGAAGATATTCTTTTATTCTGAGACTTTATTTCAAGATATTATTTTTAAGGGAAAGATTTGTTTTTCAAGATTTTGATCCTCCTCTTTTCATAGGTTTTGGTCGAATCTTGGTTGCTTATATACCTCAATTTTTGGCGCTTTGCATGTGCGCGTGGAATCAAAATATTATTTATATTTTGTGAAGCAATCAAAGAAGCAAGAAAGTTATGTTGATTGCCTGGAATTAATCCTTTTTAATTCCATATAAGAAAAAAAGTCTTTCAGGTTAAACAAGAAGATCAAGTTTCACGATGATGAAGAAAAATAGAACCTTTATCTATTGATTGATGTGGTACGTGATTAAGGGGGGATCTTTATTTATTTATATAATGTTTGAAAGATATTAGTGATTGAGTTACTATTTAGTGAGTTAAAATCACTTAAGTACATAATAATGAAATTGAGTTGTAAATTATATGCTTATGATCATAAGGATGTTATTATGATTCTTTTTCAAAGTAATACAAAATCTCAAATCTCGGGAGAAGGACCCCCAGACATAGATGTTGTGTCATCGAACTGGGTTAACAATGTTTTGTGTTCCTAGTGCTTTTACTTACTGATACCTTTGTTGTATCTTTAGTTATTAACTGGAGTATCTAGTTAAAGTACAATTATTGATGTGTTCATCGTTTTGTCACATCCTACTCAAGATCACACAACATGAAGAGGGCATTCTATTCTAGAATACACAGCAAGAATAGAGCATCTTACCTCAGATCACATAGCAAGTATGAGGCATTCTCATCAGTACAAAGATTGTCTCATTTTAAACTTTATTAAATTTCATGTATTTTCCAGAATATATTATTTCACCACCTCATTCAAGTTCATAATAAGTATAATTCATTTGTAAGTCCTGTTCATTTAAGAATTGGAAAGCATACAAGAAACATATAGTTCGTGGTCTCAATGGAAGTATATTTAAGGATTCAAACACATTTTGGAAATCCTTTTCGTTTTGAAAACATTTTATATGAAGAACCACTTACAGTGACAATCGACTATCCTCTAGACCTCGAGCTTCCTTACACTTCTTGGTCGAACTTAAGTTCATTTAGAATGTCTAAAAACCTTGGAATTTCTCTCAATCTTCTCTTGAGTAAACTCAGGGTAAAAGTTGCTTCAAAGTGATCGAAATTCATCTATTTATAGACTTTTCTGGTGAAGTTTTTTATGTCGGAATGATTACTTCTGTCGGCGGTGAGAATTGGTCCAATATTAGAATACCACGTGTCTCTGTCATATCCTTATTCTGGTTTGGATTGGATGGTAAGGTCAAATCAATCATCGACTTTCTTACATAAGAATGACATCATTACAAATGAAAATGTATAGCAAAAATTAATGCTCAGTAAGGTCATTTTTATGACAAGAAATTACAAGCAAATGAAATTTATACTAATAAGAATGACTATTATTGCAAACAAAGAAGATTGAAAAATAGGGAATTCTTACCGTTTTCACCTAAAAAATTATTTATAATTTTCCCTACTCAACATGATTTACCGTAGTGTACGGAATAAGGGTCGAACCCAAAGGAGTGCTTGATGGATAGAAAACTTTCTTGAAATCAAGACTAATGAAAAAATGATGAAAACAATTTGTGCAAGATTCGAGACCTTTAATCTATTAGAAATGTACAATCGTTTATTTGTGGAACTTGCTTCTTTAAACACACAATTATTCACAAAATTAATAGGAATTGAATCTTTTCCAAGAATATGAATTGAAAAAGATTGACAATTACCAAAATTTAAATTAAATTTTAGAATCACACGAGAAATTAAGTACAAGATTCTTGGAAATTAATTTTTCAATTTCTTGACTTCATTTTCACAAAGAGTTGTACATTGCATACTTGAAAGAAATGGTAAAATGAATTCAACTAGCCGAGGTTGGCCAACAAAGTGATGGGATCAAATTCAATTATGCATAAAAATGAAGCAATTCTAGGAATAACTCAAATCAAACTTTATTGTTAGAATTTATGTCTTAAAAACTTAAATTATATTATATTCAATGATGTGGTTATTAAGAACTTATTAATGAAATAGAATACTATAATCTTGAATTCAATAACTAAGATCTCGAGACTATCTAGTGTAGACTTGAACTTTATGTAGAGAAATAAATGTGGATTAAGTTCAAGTATATAGTCCAAATGGTCTATAGTGTATGAATAAGGTTAGGTGCCTTATTCTATGGACACTAATATGGATGTGGTCCGCTTTGTAGTTAAAACGATGTGATACTGAATCGTTCATGTAGAGACATGAAAGTGGAGGCATCCTATATAAAGAGTTTGCATAAGACTGAAACCATGAAATAATCACTTTTAAGTTATAACAACATTGACGGTTTAAAAATGACTATTTTGATTATTGATGATCTAGGTAACTTAATCTTAATCGTGAGCTAACAATGAAACTTTTGTTCAAACAGAATTATTCTTAAATCTGCATAGGTGAGGGCAGCATCAGCTGACCTAGTAAGTCTCCTATTTCATAGCTAAGATCGGATGGATGGCTAGAGACATGGGGTGGAAGACGAAATTCACTCTTACCCACTTTAGCGTTAGTAGATAGGTTGTTCCTTAAAGATTGAATTCAAGTTTTGAACAAGGGGCCCTGTCCTCTCATTGGCCTGAGAAGGATTCAGTTTGTAGGTTGGACCTTAAACCAATTGTTCAATAATGGATTAGTATAACTTAAGGAGCAAGATGTAATCTCAGGGGTAAAATGGTATTTTAACCCAATCGAGGTCAAGAACAATCTTTCAAGGATTAACTTACTGATAATGGTTATATTAAATGGACACAAATATATCTATAGTAAGGGGACTACAACTACAGGACTTTAGTGGAATCACCCGTTAGTTAATGAATGTTCAATAGCTCGGTCTAAAAAGGTTTAACCAGTTAATCTTGGATAATTGAAACCTATGATCTATAGATCCATTAGGTTCTCCTCTTATCTCATATGGAATTAACTTATAACAATATGTTGGAATAATTTGAATTGTTCGAATTAGGTAAAGATAGAGAAACCAACGAATATATGTGATATAGTCGTCGATTATAAGTTTGAGATAGAGATTTGTCTTTAAATGTGATTTAAATGTTAAAATATGAATACATATTCATATTCGAAAGCTCATAATTGATGTAAATGGTCAAAGGTGTAAAAAGTCAAAATGTTGACTTTTGAAATTGAAAAATCAAACTTTAACCGACATTATATTCAAATGTGATTTAAATTTTTAAAAAATAAATGCAGATTCATGCTTGAGAGGTCGAAATTAGTCAAGATGGACAAAATAGTAAAAAGTCAAAATGTTGACTTTGACTTAATTGGTCAAATGACCATAATGCCCTTAAAATAAAGTTAGTGGAAAAATCCTGCATTTGTTTGGATAATCGACTAACACTCAGTGGGACAAGTGGTTACATAAAATGTAAATACATATGCCATTAAGATTGAGTGGAGAATGAGGTGTTGATTAAAGGAGAAACTTTTTCATGCATTTTGCATGTAAATTTTTTATAAAATTGGTTTTATTTGAAAATTCATTTGAAAAACTTTTGATCATTTTTAGAAATTATTCAATTTTTCAACAAATTGTCTCATCTCTCTCTTAACTAAAAGTTGGTTTCTTTCTCCAAATTTATCTCTCTCAATTTCCTCCATCTTACGGGTCCCACAACCATGTTCTAAATCTAAAGAATAGCAAGTAAACACTAGTGGTGTATATATTTTTATGCAGAATGTGAAAGTAGATTCCATTGCAGATCTTATACAACAAAAAGCACTTAAATCAGAGTTTAAATGACAGAAAACTGGCAATTCGAAGATCAATGGCAAAATGGTAAACAATCAGGAAGAATTCAAAATTCCACGCGCACAATCCCTTTCAAAGTCATGCGTTCGATACCCATCAGCCGCGATTTATTTCTTTTAACAATTTCTCAGATGGCATTTTGATAATATCCTCGAACTTTACCCGCCATGTGTCAACTTCCCACTCCGCACATGCCTTAGACGTCAAGAGATCAAATCTCACCCACTGCAAGAATACTTCGGATTTTCAATCCAATAAACGTCTGCCATTCTTTTGCTGCCACATGTTGATGTCTGATCAACCGCGAGTCCTCCAAGTTGTCGGTACGGGTCCAACGCTCGTTATTTTTTTTCGTATGAAAAACCCAAAATCTGAAGCTCAAACCCATTTTTCTTTGTCTTCTTCACCGATTTTTGTCGGTTTTCTTCAAGATTTTCACCAGAAGTTACCTTTCCACGGCCCAAAAATCCTATAAATAGCTTCCCTCACTCCCAGTCACTCATTCATCAAGTTCCCACTCAAAAATCACTTAAAATCCCCATGCAAAATACTCTCCAAAACCCTCTCAAATCCCATTCTAAGTCCATTCAAAATCCATAAATTTCATCCATTTTTGTGATTCTCATGGAGGGGTAAAACTTTTATGAGGTAAAGAGTATTGGGTTGAGTTTTCTTTAGAGGGTTGTTACTTTTTGGCAAGAATTTCTGTAATTTTTGCCTTATTTCTTCAAGAACTATTACTTTACTTTCTTGTAAAATTGTTTCTAATCTACTTTCTCGAATCAATAATTCTGTAACTGAATAACAGTTAAAAGCATATTCACACCTTTTCTTGCTGGAACATGAATGAAGCAATCACCGTTGACAACCACGTCAACTGAGACCTTCACGATGTCACCGTCCATGTCGTAGTTGAAAATAGTTCTAAAGACAACGACATTTTCCTTGGTCCCAATCACAAATCGACAAGAAGTTCCATCTAACAATATACAATGAAAGAAAATATAAACATATTAATATATTGCATCCAAGAAGTGGGGAACTACAGGAATCCAATTCATACTAACATTCACTTTCGTCATAATCCAACCAAGCTCAATTTACCCCACACAAAATACACAACTTAGAGTAATTAGAGGGAAAATTTTTAAGTTAAAAGTCTGGAAGTTCTCTAAGCAGTCAATATTTTGATATGTTAAGGACAAGTGTTTAACTAAGTCTCTTCAAATGTGATCAACTATATTGAACTGAACTAGATGGGAATGATTATTTTTTTTCCTTTAAACCATATGAGAATAAAGTTGAACTTGACTATAGTGGTCAACACATGGATAAGTATAATAAATGAACATATTAAAATCAATCAAACAAGAGAATGCAACACTAGAAGACCACTTAAACTATTTTCCTTTTCTAAAAGGATTGTCAAAAGAAATGATTTTAGACTGTGGAGAATACTGCACTTTCCAAACCCTTTCCTCAACCTCTAGAGTATTCATTAGCTTTATCCAAAAACTCACGAAAGATAACTCCTTGAGTATGAGAAGTGATAAGAGTTGGAAAAACTACAATCACCGGCGAATTTAGTATAGATCCAGGGAGGCCTCGAGCCCCCTTCAACTTTATCGTTGTTATATAATATGTATAAAGAAAACCAATTATTACTCAATATATATAGGTAGTCTGGTGGTAACGTTGCTTGTCGGCCCCTCTTTCCATCTAGGGTTCAAGTTTTAAATTGTGTAGTTTTTTTTCAGATTTTTATTTTTTCTCTAAGTTACAACTCGAAGCCTCCGTCAATAAATTTTTTGGATCTGCCACTGATTACAATTATGTATAGGAGTAGAAAAAAGTTGAAAACACATTAAGGGTATGTTTGGGGGAGGGAAAGAGTTATGTAAGAAAAAGATTATGATTATACTATATGTTATGATAATAAGTGTTTGGGGAAGGTTTATTATTGGTAGTGTTATGATAATATGTGTTTGGAAGAAGGATTTATGAATGATAGTGTTATAATAATATTTGTTTGGAGAAAGGATTGTGTGAGAATGATTATGAAAATTATTTATTATTATTACTTTTTAAAATTCATATTCTAGATCCAATACACAAATATTCGTATATTTAATTTACCAAATTGTCATATTTTCATAAAACAAGTTTCATTAGTTTTCTTAAATACGATGTTCATTTTCAACGTTTTTTATGTAAGTGTTTCGTGCTAATAAATTATTATTATTTTTTAAAATTTATATTCTAACTTCAATACACAAATTATATATATTTAATTTACCAAATCATTCTAGTTTTCATAAAACAATTTCCAGTAATTTTTTTAAATACGTAGCAACTAATATGTATAAAGAAAACCAATTAATAATTAATATTTGTAAGCAGTTTAGTAGCAACTATGTTTGTTTGACTCCCTTTTAACCAAAGTTCAAGTCTTACTTGTGTAATTTTTTTCCAGGTTTTTATTTTTTTTCTCTAAGTTATAACTCGAAGCCCCCTTCAATAAATTTTCTGGATATGCTACTGGTCAGTGGAGGAAGGGTTTTGATGGCGGTGGCTGAAGGGTTTTTGCGACAGGGAACGAAGGAGAAACATTTTTGTTTCACGTTTCAAATGTATTGTCAAGGAAAAAAACATATAATAAAAATACACTAATTGGTAAGGTCGCTAAAGATCTATCCTGCAACAATATGTGAAAAAATGATATGGAAAATGTAATACTAGTTGCAAGCCAAGAACCAAGAAAAGAGTAATGAACTCACAAACTTACCTTGCAAAAAGAATTTTTATATTTACCTTTATTTTTTTCCGTAGCTTGGTGGCAAGTTAGGGTGTCGAACTACCAAGGGAATGATAGCTAACAAAAATTCTTGAAACCAAAGCTTGAAAGGAAAGTGGTTAGTAGAAAAAGGAAACATAAAAGATTATGTAGGAAAAATCAAGAGAATTTGTAATAAAGAATCAAAACAAGTTGTTTTTTAGATGCAAATTTAATCCACAAACAAAAATTAGAAATTAAGTTATATGAGGAAACCAAAGCGAGGAACAATGGGCATTATTCAGTTCTTATCATTGAGTTAAAAAAACATGAATGAATTTTGCTTTAAAAAGATGATTCTTGGCCAAGGTCCTTGCAAGATCAACTTGCTTGGTTCTTGCCAGAACCTCAATTAAGATTTAATCCTCTAACTAAACAAAGAAAGATCACACATGCATACTAGAATTGTTCTATCCACAATGTCATTGATCAAAGACATGTGAGAATCAAAATTTTAACCAAAAAATTAAATCAAGTAAACTTGCCTTAAACTAGATTCAAGAAAAGAGATAGGGACACACACAAGCATTCCTTGTTAATCTTTGCAACAACAATTCATGCTCAATTCTTCTTCTTTTAAAGAAATTAAAGTACCTTGCATACTTTATAGAGAAAAATGCAACATGGGTTTAATTGAATTTTATTGTACCACAAAAATTGATGAAATTCAACTCTGGCAAAAACAAGGATGATTTATCTAAGCTTTAAGATAATCAATCTTTCAAGAATTAACATGTTCATAACAAGCAAGAAACAATATGAAATTTCTTGTAGACAAAGATAATCAATTGAATCTTGCAGTTTAATTTTCTAACAAAATGTATTTTGCATACTAATTAAACAATCAAGAAAAAATTAAAAGTTTATTTCAGCAGAGAATACATGGAATTGAAAGTAGAATTTTTTCTTTAAGAAATTGAATACCTATGGCCCTCTTACCTCGTAGAAGATTACCCCTTCATTAATTTCAAGATAAAAGTGCTTGATTGAAGAAATTTTGGCCGAATTTATGGATGAAAATTGGAGAAGAAAGAAGAACTTTATTATTTTTAGGAGAGGGTTTTACAACCTAAGTAAGATTTTTTTTTTCTTTCTAAATGATAGAATGAATTGAAAAATACATTGAAGATGGATATTGTAGGGAAAAAGAAAAGAAAACCCGCCCATGGGATTCGAACTACCGACTTTAGGGAGGCACGCGCATTCAATTTGATGGAAGCACGAAGATTTTTTAGATTTTAGCGGGAAAATTACAAATATGTCGCTCGGAATATGTAAAAAAAAAAGATTTGCAACGTTGAGGATTCGAAGCCAAGATGCTGAGAACACGCGATGCACAGGTGAGCTACACTGTTACAGAACGCGATTGGTGGAGGGGAACCCGCGGATGACTTCAAAATATTTGAAATTGTTTACATTGTGTGAGGTTTGAACACTTGATATGAAGGTTAAGCAGGCGAAAAGGACGGCGTTTTGGCTTTGGAAATGAGGAAGAAAGGATGTTGTAACTTGGACTTGAACTTGTGATCTAAAGGTATTTTGCCCGTGTGGGTTCTGAATTCTTTTTCATTATTTACCAATTTGCCCTCAATCTTCAAATTGCTCGCTTTTCTACTCCGATTTTGTTGATTTTTGTTGCATTGGGTTTGTAGCGGAGTTTACTATCATATTCTGCATAAAAATATCAAAATAATAAATATATGTACAGTATGGATTGTGAATAAGACTGCTCTAAATCTAAAGAGGTCAATAATTGCCCCAATAGATACTGTTGGAGAGTAAGGGATTTCGAGAGATTTTTTCTATATGAAAAGGGGAAATTTGTTAAATTTGGGAATAAAGGTTTTTTTATTAAAGAAATTTTTAAATGACACAAAAATTATGTTGTTAATCAACAATGCGAAATTTGTGTCAAGGAAAGACAAATTGTGTCAAGAAAAATTTTGCATTTTTATTTTTAACGATACATTTTAATCCATCATGATCCCACCCCTTTTTTCTTGATTCTAGGTATCATTAAAACTCAAATTTGTAGTAGTGGTATAACGAACTTTGTGCTAGGTTGCCTTATAATCAATTGACGGAAAGAGACATTGTACAATATTTTTTCTTGAGATTGTTTCCATTAGATAGGAACTCTCTTCATGTCACTTCAAGAGGGGCCTTAATAGATATAACCTCTGTCGAAGTAAAGAAGTTAGTTTCTAAAATGACTGAGAATCTCCAAAACTTTTCTAGTAGAACACTTGATTCAAATACTTCATTGTCTTTTGATAATTTTGTTAAGAAACAAGTGAGTTTACTAACGAAACTTTTCACTTCTTTTATAAAGAGGGAGGTTCCTAAGGCTGCCTCTTATGGAGTTTGTGGGTTGCTAGGTCACCGCAATGATCAATTCCCAAAGCTTAAAAAGGTGAGTGTCATGGGAGGTTTTAGAAGAAACAATTTACAGAGTAACACCTACAACTCTGGATGGAGGGACCATCCAAACCTAAATTGGGGCCCTCAAGAACCTAAACTTATCAGCAGTTCTACTTCCTCATCTTCATCATATGGTACATACCTAGAGAAGATCATCTCCATATTAGTTCTTAGCTCAAATAGTTTCAAAACCGATTTTGAGAAGATTTTAGCTAAGTTGAGTGAACAAACCGTTAATACATCTGGAGCCATTAGAAGTGACATAGTATTATGAAAGCATCAATTACTGAGTTAGGAGATAAGTTTAATCAATTAGCAGCACATGTTCTTAAAATGGAAGGAAATGGCAAACTTTCCGCTCAACCCGACCACGCAAATGTGAGTGCAATTCTTAACCCTATCATTACTAGCTTATTCTCAACCCACAACATATATATATTTGTTATTTAGATATTTTATGCAGAATGTGATAGTAGACTCCATTACGGATCTAACGCAATGAAAAGCATTTAAATCGAAGTTCGAACAAAAGAAAACGAGCCATTTGCAGATCAAGGATAAAATGGTAAATAACTAGGAAGAATTCAAAATTCCACTTGCACAATCCACCTCAAGGACACGCATTTGAAACCCACTGGCCGCAATTTAATTTCAAAATGGCATTTTGGTAATATCCTTGAACTTCACCTGCCACGTGTCACCTTCCCACTCCCCACGCACCTTAGATGTCAAGAGATTGAGTCTCACCAGTTGCATAAACACTTCATATTTTTAATTTGGAAAACATTCGCATGTGCCCATTCTTCCACTGCCACGTGTCGATGTCTGGTCAGTCGTACATCCTCCAGGTTGCCGAATTTTATGCTCCAAACCATTTTTCTTTGTCTTCTTCACCGATTTTTGTCGGTTTTCTTCAAGATTTTCACCAGAAGTTACATTTCCATAGAGTCTTATAAATATCTTCCTTCACTCCCATTTACTTATTCATCAAGTTCCCACTCAAAAACCCTCTGCAAAATACTCTTCAAAAACCTCTCAAATCCCATTCCAAATCCATAAAATTTCATCCATTTTTGTGATTCTCATGGAGGGGTAAGACTTTTCGGAGGTAAAGAGTAATGGGTTGAGTTCTTTTATGTGGGTTTTTACTCTTTTTTTTTTTGGCAAGAATTTGTGTAATTTTTGCTTTATTTCTTCAAGAACCATTACTTTACTTTCTTGTAAAATTGTTTGTAATCCATTTTCTCAAAGTTGAGAATTGTTTTCGATAATTCTTGATTCTTTGAAGATTCTTGTACATATACTCTCCTAACTTGTCTATTTTAATCCTTGCAACATGTACAAAAGGCACCTAAAAATTAAATTCGTTGACCAACCATAATTCAGAATTTTTTTTAAATAATGTATTTTTAAAAACTATTGACAATTTTAGGGTAGGGGCGAAAATATTGTCAAAATTAGGGTAGG
>JBBPDI010000022.1:11317004-11328305 GCA_037974545.1 Cucumis variabilis
TCCATCATTTCTCAAATGATAATACTTGGACATATTTCTTTTTATTATTTGTATATAGCCATGACTTTTAAGAGAAAGAAAAAAGGTCTTACAGATTATATCAAATTTGTTTGAAAGAACATCTAAATTTTGTTATATGTTTTCAAATACAACAACCAAAACGAATATGTATTTAGTTAAATAATTCTTTTTATATATTTTTATTACACCTATATTTTGAATTTGATTAAAATTTTAAAATGTCAAATTATATTAAATAAAAAAAAAGATAAAAGCATTAATAAGTAAAGAATTTCATGTTATAAACTTAATCAATTTATGTTCAATTAAAATTTGTATCATACAATAATGTATTATAAAATATATTGATATTACACAGTAATAACTGTACAAACTTTAGTTTGTAGACATAAAAATTAATTTAGATTAGTTTTAGATTCAATCTAATACCATTTAGGGGATAGTATATTACGACTAATTTGATGATATATTTAGTACAACAAATAAATAAAGATGAGGATGATAAGAGAACAACAAAACATCTACCTATCTCCAATGTTATAATATTATTCACTTTTGCCATACAGTTCAATGACTTTGTTTTTTAACTTTGAATGTAATCTATTGAGGTATTGGTAGTGTGGTACATGTCAATTACTATAATGAGTTGTGTATTTAATTTGACAATTTCTTTAGTAGCTAATTAATAAATGCATATAAACAATGTAACATTTGAATGAATTCATGCACTTATCTTTGTGCACTGTGGTCTAGACATTTTTTCTTAAATTTATTTGAAAGAAAAGTAAGAAGAGTTTAATTTGGATTTAAGAAAAAATAATTGTATTTTATATCATGCACCTAAATAATGTGGTAAATAAGTTATTAAATACATTTTTGAACAATTAATTAAAAAAAATCAAATTGATGAATTTGTCAGAAAACATACATGGGAAAACATGAAAAATAATCATTTAGTCTATGAACTTTTTAGTTGACCAATGATTTATTGAACGTACATTCAAACTCAACATTTTAATCTTTCAACTTTAATAATTAATTATTATTCTATATTTACAATTTGAAATAATTTAAACTTTTATTATAAAAGTTTCAACAAAATTAAATGTTAAATTTTAGAAGAATTTTTTAAAATAGTAGATTTTACAAAATATTTATAACAATTCTATTATTAATAGTCATTAATATGTTATAGTGATACGAGACTATCAATGATAAAATTCAAAATTTTGCTATAGCTTGTAAATATTTTAATTTATTTTACTACTTTTAAAAATGTTCGTAAATTTTATTAGGTAATAACTAGGTCTTTATAGCTTCTAAAAAAATTAAACTTACATCTTATTAAATTGAAATTATTAATTAAATTGAAATTTTGGTATGCATGATAAAACTGTTAAAAATATCTATAAATATAATATAATTTTAAAATATATAAATTGTTAAAATCTATGCATGATCGATCTACATTTTAGAGAATTTGAAATTTTACTTAATTTTATAAATCTTTTTATTAATTTTAATATATTTAAAACTAACTCTTATTAATCTACCTGCATGAGAAAATTAATTAAATCATGCAAATATCTTTTGTCATATGGGTTAAAAGTTGTTATGAATTATAAAAGTTAATTTTAACAAATTATCGAAATATTTACGGGCGTATAATAAAATAAAAAAGTTCATGATACTGATCATTTTTTAAAAATATTTCAGGTTTGTTCTTTTTTATTGTTTTTTTCTCTTCCTACTCTGCAATTTTTTTTTCTTTCTATCTTTTTCAATTATTCTGTCATTTTTTTTTAAAAAAACTTTTATTTGATTCAAGATCGTGTACCAAATATAAAAGATTTATTTTTAATTTTTTTTCAAACTGTTATTTGGTTGTTCCAAATATAAAAAACCATGCAAAAAAAATCGTTCCGATATTGGATAGTCAAATCTAAACGATCATGTACCAAATCTAAACGATCATTTTCTAAATTTAAACGATCGTTTTCTAAATCAATCATTTTCCAAATATTAAACCAGTATAAAAAAATCGTTGAGATTTGGCAACCCAAATTTAAACAACATCTAAACTATTATCATGTAGGAAAGAATAGTGAAATCTAAACAATCGTGTAGGAAAGAATATCTCAAATAGTAAACGATTGTTTTTCAAATATATTACGAGCTACATACTAATTAATAGCGATAATTTTTAAATTTTCTATTGTAGGCATGTGGGTTTTTCCCGTTTTCAAAATTGTTTAAATATTTTGTCGTTTTGTTATATTTTTTAAAAGACTCCAACTATAAATTACATAGAGTATATTAAAGTTTAGATCTTAAATTATTACCGATTTAAAAATAATATAGAGATAAAGGATGTGCTTAAGAGTAATTTTTTTTTAAATGATCAAAATCATTTAAAATGATTGTATTTGAGTTAAACTAAAATTGATTTTGGAGAGGTTAGTTGATATCTGGTTTTTGTTAAATGATTGGCTGAAAATATTTTCCTCCAAAAATGGTTATCTAATTTAGTCATTCGGTAAAATATTGTTAGTTAACTATTTTTGAAATCATTTTTTAATTCAAAATATTAGAACAAAAGATGTACATGTCATAACTAAAATTGTTACTCAAAAGTATCTAACGACTAGAATAGGGAAACATGGCAACACAAAAATCCAATGCAAACGACATCCTAGCTGTCAACACTTTTAATAACAAAAGAAAACTCCAAAGGTAAGTTGGACATGATCTAAGTGTATCTAATTAAAAGTGCCTTCCATATAATTATTTATTTTATATCTATAATCGATATGTAAAAATATAAAATACATAAATAATGTTTTAAAAAAATATATGAAATGTCAAAATACACATGGTGAGAAGATACGATCAGAAAGAAAAAGAATAAAATAATTTGTAATCTAATAGTGGGTAGTGAATAATTAAAAAAAAAAAACTAGAAAAAAATTGTTGTCAAATAATAAAAAAGTGGATACGAAGGGTCTTGTAAAGTAGAATTAATTATTAAGTTAGAAATGTTGGGTCTCCCCATTCTATATTACGCTTCCGACTCCCATTTCCCCTGCCTACCTCTAAAACTAAATCCTAAATCACTCCTTTTGCCAAAAACGAGAAAGAAAGAAAAGGAATGAAGCTTCATTTTCTGTTTTTAGTTCCCTTTCTTTCACTCCTCTCCTCCGCCACCGCCTGGATAAACGCTCACGCCACCTTCTATGGCGGCAGCGATGCTTCCGGCACAATGGGTAAGTAATTTAATTTAATTTGAACTAAAGAGTTTAGTTAAATAACAAGTATATACATTATATGTAAAAGAACTAGCTAGTGGGTTTTAATAAATAAACAAATTAATTAATTCATGACAGGTGGAGCTTGTGGGTATGGAAATCTTTACAGTGAAGGATACGGGAGCAACACTGCGGCAATTAGCACTGCACTTTTCAACAATGGGTTGAGTTGTGGGAGTTGTTATGTGATTAAGTGCGTTAATGATCCGAAATGGTGCCTACCTGGCTCTGTTTTGGTCACTGCCACTAACTTCTGTCCCCCTAATAATGCTCTTCCTAATAACGCCGGTGGTTGGTGTAACCCTCCTCTCCATCATTTTGACCTCTCCCAGTCTGTTTTTCTCCGTATTGCTCAATACCACGCCGGTATCGTCCCCGTCCTCTATCGCAGGTACCTTACCTTGGAATGGATATTGAATGTTACTTCAACCTCAACCATGGATATTTTAATTTTATATATATTTTTTGTTATATTTGGTAAATTTTTAGATAATTTTGTAATTTAGATTAATTTTCTTTTATCTTAGTGTAAACTAAGGTTTAAAATTACATTTTATTTTTTTATTGGCACAATTTTTAAAATAGCAAAATAAATTAAAATATTTACAAGTATAGAAATTTTTTGGATTCTATCAATGATAGTGCTCTATCATTATAGCATATCAATGACTATCAATGATAGAATTGACTATAAATTATAAATATTTTGTAAAATTTGCTATTTTTTAAAATTTTCCTTTTTTATTTTATATTTTTAAATATTTATAAAATATAATTAAATATTTATAAAATTAAATATAAGGTATTTTTAAAACTAGCAAAATAAATTAAAATATTTACAAGTATAGAAAATTTTTGGATTCTATCAATGATAGTGCTCTATCACTATAGCATATCAATGACTATCAATGATAAAATTGACTATAAATTATAAATATTTTGTAAAATTTGCTATTTTTTAAAATTTTCCTTTTTTATTTTATATTTTTAAATATTTATAAAATATAATTAAATATTTATAAAATTAAATATAAGGTATTTTTAAAACTAGCAAAATAAATTAAAATATTTATAAATTATATCAAAAAATTTTAATTTTATCAATGGTAGTCAGTTATGTCCTTCTATCCGTTGCTATCAATATTATTGATAGAAGGATATCAATGACTCAAATGTTTGTTAATGATAAGATCTGAAATTTTGCTATAATTGTAAACATTTTGTCAAATTTGCTAATTTTGTCAATTTTTCATTACATGTTATAAAATATAATTAAATTTTGTTATATTTTAAAAAATTTCAATAATTTTGTAATTTACAATCATTTTCTTTCATTTTAGTGTAAATAAAGCTCTAAAATTACATTTAGTTTTTTATTTTATATTTTTAAATTAATTTTTTTAAAAATATTTGGTTATTTTATTTATGGAATAATTGTAAATATAGCTATTATATTCAAAATAATAAATAATTAAGTATATATCAACATTTTAAAAAAATTATAAATATACCAAAATCTGTCAAGTTGATGATAGAAGTCTATTGATAGACCATGTTTCAAATATTGGTATAAATCATAAAAGTTTATCAACAATAGAAATTATCACTGATAGACTTTGCTATATTTGTATTTTTTTTAAATGTTACTATATATTTAGTTATTATCCATAAAATTGCTACTCATTATGATTACCCTTTGTTTTTTTGGTGAAGAGATAAATGAGCACGTAAGATGGATGCATCTTGAAACGCACTCAAATATTTTTATTTAAAATCTAAACCATAAATAAATAGGAAAAGTTTGATAAACTAATCAAATGTCATTAATTAAATACATGTAGTGTCAAACCACGTGTGTTTTAAGAATATTTTTATTAGAGTATGACGTACAAAAATGAGTCTTTTATATTTTAGATTTAAGTTTGAGTCCTTTCGAAGGCATTCGATAAAATTGGAACAATACAAAAAAGATTGGTCAGAATAACACGCATAAATCGAGATTCAAGTTTAAACTTTTTGTCTTAATGTCATAGGGCTCCATGTAAGAGGAAGGGAGGAGTAAGGTTCACAATAAACGGCCATTCATACTTCAACTTAGTGTTAATAACTAACGTGGGAGGTGCAGGGGATGTTCATGCTGTGTCCGTAAAAGGCTCTAGAAGTGGGTGGCAACCAATGTCCAGAAACTGGGGTCAAAACTGGCAAAGCCATACCTATTTAGATGCCCAACCCCTCTCTTTCAAGCTCACTACTAGCGACGGTCGTACTCTTATTTCCAACAATGTGGTTCCTGCTGGCTGGTCCTTTGGCCAGACCTTCACCGGCTCCCAATTTCGATGAACCACCACTAATGCCCATGTTTTAATTTCAAAGGCCTTTTTGTCTGTCTGTTTGTCTGCCTTGGAAATGAGACAAGTGGGCTGAGGTGGACTCTTCTTACCACCCGCCTTTCAGTGTTTAAATGTGTTTTTTCTATTGGATCTTGGAGGGAAAACCCCCACCTTCTCCTTTTTCGGCAACTTTTTATGGCGTCACTCATTTCATAAACAATTGGTTAAATTTTTTTTATAAATATCGAAACTTAACTTTAATCCTACATAGACATAGTAAAAGTGACCTGCACAGGTTGATCCACAAAGAATTAGGGTTGATTATCGTTCAAATATTTAAAGATGCATTTATTTTTAATTTAGAAGAGTTCAAATAAAGAATAGATAAATAAACCTAAACTAGAAAAATCAATAAATCTATCATAGCAAGCAAAATAAAAGTGCCCTCCTTGACATAAGATTGAGATTCAAAGTAAGACTTGCTCTCAAGAGGTTTTCTAATGTTTAGAATTTTCCGCTTAGGTCGTCTTCCTTCCTAATGCAAACCAATGATGATTTAATCTAATAATTACATCAATTAACATTGCATTAAGCTTCTCCAAAATCAATCTTGGCTAAATTCCATAACACTCTTCATGTATTTCAATTAACGATTTAGCACACTAGATCTAATGTAATACAATATCTTTTTCAAGCATATGCATTAAACATTCATCATTTGAACAAATGCACTTGGTTCAAAAGCATGAAGTATGAGTACGCTAAAATGTTTGTGCAAAGATTGAATGAATCACAAATTCATAACAAAATCATAAAGTTCTACAACAAAAATCAATACCCATGGTTACAACACAAACATAGATTGTTCATGAAGTACTAAACATTAGAAGTGTGGAAAATAAAGAGAAAGATCAAGATTACTCAGATTTGCGACTCCCATCCTCCAATCGGACTGCAAATCCAAGGTCTACTCCGATCTCCACTATTTTGAAAGCATAGATGATTTGTTGTCTTTGCTTCCATCTTTCACCTGGTTGCTTACAATCTCCCCCTCCCTTTCTTCTTTATGTATTTTCATGTTTAGGTTAGAAGGAATTCAAAGTATCCTTCACATTTAAGGTTCTAGGCATCAAAATATAAAGATGGAAAATGTTCGTATCGTCTCAGCGCTAGTAGGCATCGAAGGTAAGAAGGAATGTAAACTGATAACTTATAGAAATACAGGTTATTTTGACCTTTTAGATAGAATAATGTAGCCAAAACGTGTGGTAATGTGTCAAAACGTGTAACTTCTATAACAAATTTCATAAACATGAGAGAATATAACTGTGTAAGTCTCATGCATGTTTTACTCTGTATTTGAGTGCTTTATCACTAGATTATAAAAGAAAAGAAGACATAGTGAATTGCAAGAGGAGCGCGTACAAAAGCTATGCGCTATGGAACTTGTTTGGCGACTAAATATCCCTAGGGGAGGAACCACCTCATCACTCAAAGAAGATCCACTAACAGACAAGAATGGTAGTTGGAGTTGATGTGACTTGATAGAACTGCAATCGCCATTGGCATATTAAGAAGAATAGAAACTTCCGACCTAAAGTAGTCTATATAAAGCCTCCTTCCTTACCAAGTAACCTTGTATGGTTTGAATGGACCAAAACCTAGAGATCTCCATGAGAGCCGACGGAAAGGACTAGCATTTCTGCCTTCTGTAAAATATTTCCACATTTTCTCTAATCAACCTTGTAAGTGAGAGCTTAGAGATAGATTAAAGAGAGAAACCACCATCTTCTTTTTCCTAACTTGTAAAAGAACCAAGGAATATGTACAATCTTAATAGACAAAGTTAACGGAACACTCATTCATAGTATATCACGTAAACATCATTGACATGACATGTCCATTAATTATAACATCCTTAATCATGTGATTAATATATCATGTAGCATAAACATATAAGTCATCATCATCACTGTAATATCTCTCATCATCATAACATAATTTTAGTCATCATCAACATAACATCAGTTGTCACCATCATTATATCAGTCATCATCATTGTATTATGCATTTTAGCTACCCTCAATGCATAATAATAAATACATTCAAGCTCTGAAATTTAATTCGAAGGTCCAGTAGTAGAATCTCTTACGTGAGATTAGCTAAAAATATTCATTTGTTAATAGCAAAAATTCTCTAATTAATTCAATCCTAATCATAAAAGGAAAATTTAGTATCTTAATAAAATTAACAATCGTCTTTCATCCAAAAATTCTCTCTAATTAACTTATCAACCTTAATGGAAAAAAAATCTATCATTTAAATCTTCAAGATTTGCCAAATGAACTTTCGAAAGACATGCAACCAAAATCAATTCGAAGCGAAGAACCTTTTATTTTTCTATTTCTTTTTTCAATTTAAACATTACAATGTTATTTATAGACCTAAATAATAATATTTATTATTATTATTCCATTTCCTTTTCCTTATATATATAGATACTCCCATTATAATAATAAATATATAATAATAATAATAATAAATATATAATATCAATATATACATATATGTTTTTCCATTATTTTTCTTTAATAAATTTCTTAAATACACAAAATCTTAGTCATTTATAACCATAAATAATAATAATAATATTAAAAATATTATTATTATTATTATTCTCTCACCAAAATATATTATAAATAAATATATATATATGGTTATATATATATATATATATATATATATATATATATATATATTTAAACCATTATTCTCTCTCTAAATTAAATATAATTTTTTTTCATTCAATCAAATCAATCATCTCTCTATTCATGGATTATCTTATTTTTCATAAACAATGATAATTATATCCCATCATATAATTAATTTTACTTTTCCAACAAAATAAAATCCACCTTCTCTTTCCTCAAATAAATCTCTCATCAAATCGACTTTTATATTTTTATATTTTCCAAATACCAAATCTTCTCCCTTCAATAAATTTCTTCAAATCCAATCAATTTTATGCTTTTACCAAAATAATTATTTTTTTACCAAAGTAATTATACTTTTACAAATAATTATATTTTTTCTAAAATATAATTATTTTCTTTTTCTTTGTAAACAAATATCCTCTCTTCAAATATTTATCCTCCCACAAATAATTTATCTTTGTATTCTTTACAAAATACAATAACTTTCTCTTAAATAATTATATTTTAACAAATATAATTATCTTTTCTTTTTATCATAATTATATATATATATATAACTATTAAATCTTTGAAATTTCCACTCCTCAAATTTAATTAAATAAACACCTAAAACTATTTAATTAAATTCCAATTTCCACAAAACAAAATAATTTCTACAACTTTACTTAAACCTCATAACATACAATTAAATCAAATTTTCAACAAACACCATAAATTTAAATCCCCTAATTAATTAAATATTCATCCAACAAATATCTAATTAATTCCAATGTCCTCAAAGTCAAATAATCTTCAAAATAAACGTCCAATAAGTTTAAACATATTAAACAAAACTAAGATAATTATCTCTAAAAATTATCTTAATTTTTCGAGGCATTACATAAGTCTTTTAAGAGCTATAGTAGAGGAAGTGAAAGTTGAAGTTTGTTTTAAGTTTAGTACAAAAGTTGGAAGCAAACTTGAGTAGAGGTTGATTGTTAACCAAGTGACATGGTTAGTGTGTCATCGTAGTCAAAATGGCCTTTGAGGAATGAATTTTGACTAGGATTGGTGTTAGGTGTTTTGAGCCAAGGCTAGACAGCCAAAGTGATCAAAATAACCTCTAAAGCACATAAAGAAGACAACCATGAGTGAGCTAGGCATGTTGAAGATGGACTAGGCAGGCAACCTTGTCAAGGAAACTTCCAAAGACAAATGTTAGGCGAAAAAGAAACCCTAGTTTAGAACAGTCATTCTAGTAAAAGAGAACCATGCTAGGCGTTTATATTGACAAGCTTCGCTAGGGGAGAAGGGTGTGCTAGGTGAGTTGCATCATGCAGCCAAGGTAAGGCACGAGTAAAGATCACGTGAGAGAGTGTGCAGAAGACTTGAAAATGTGCATGAAAGTAGCCATGCCAACAAAGGAAGGTTTAGGCGTTTTGGGCAAAAGGTGGAGGTGGAATCCTAGAAGCAGGGCATTCAAACATTTAGTTTTCGGCAAGCAGGAGGTGTTAAAAGTTAGGCCTGCAGAGTTCATTAAATATAGGTGTTAAGCAATAAATTTCGGCCAATTAAATTTTGCCACGTCATCACAGTAAACATTGAATTAATTATAAATTGATGGGGTTTGAGTAATTAAGTTTTATCATACCGTACTCAATTCAGGCCCTAGATATTAAAAATTCGATAAAAAAGGATAATGGGCCCAAGCCCAAACTCAATAGTAAAATGGGCCCAAGCCCCAAGCCACCAAGCAAATTGGCCCAAGCCCACCTAAAGCCCATGAAATTTTTCTATAAATAGAGACCTTTGTCATTCATTTGAGGGGATCTTTGGTTGAAAGAAGAATTGAAGCTCTGATGAACTAAAGCTCTGAAGAATTGAATACTCAAACTTCTAAAAACTCTCCAGACATGCAAGTTCTTATCAACTTCAACATCATCATCTTTTGAAAGATTGAAGACTTGGAAGATCAAACTTTTCTTGGATTTCAGAAGATCGAAGCTCAAATTGACTTGCAACCACAACATCCTAAAGACTGAAGATCAAAAACTTCTAAGTTTTAATTTGTATTTGAGAGAAAGCATCAAATGAGTAAATAATAGAGAATGTATCCACAATATCAATCAATATACAAAGTTCAATTCCACGAATTATATTTCTTCGAAATCTCATGTGAACAATAGAAACTTTAGACTATCAGAACTTTCAATTTACTCACGTAAATTTACTCAAATCAAACCCAAAAGAACCATGAGTGAATCTATTTTTTGAGGTAAGGTTGTCAGACTAAAAAATGTTAAGAAAGAAGTTCAACTATGGAGCTAAAGCATCAAAGGTCATTGTTTGGACGAGATTGAGCAATGTTGAGTTCTTAGAGGCTTTATAATGCATTACTTGAAAACTCAAGCTAAAATGTAGAGGCAAGATACTTACTACAATTATAAAAAAAAAAAACTTTGTAGAAGGAAATTTTCTCATTTGAGTTACCAATTTGAAGTTATAAACCACCAAAGTTGGGTTTAAGTTCTGGACGAAAAAGAAATTTTTAGGCAAAGTTAAGGTTTTGTTGAGTGACAAGGAAGACAAGACAAGTTGGACGTGTAATATAGGTAAAGAGGTTAGCATGGGCTCTAGAGCATGTGAGTAACAAGGCCAAGGCACGACCAGGCAACATGAGGCACATGCCTAAGCCATACAACATGCCTTGTGCCCGAGGATGCATGTAATGCTCACGACATGCAGCCATGGGGTGCACGACAAGCCAGGCGTGAGGTTAGCACACAACCAGGATTCCCAAAGCTCTAAGTACATGCCAACCACTCTATCGCCCATGCTCTGCACGCCACCATGCTGAAAGAGCATTTTTTTAGCTACTTTTTATGTTCTTGTCATTTTTAGTAAAGTTTGGATAATTTATGAGGTAAAGGCGTTGATTAAGGCTTAAATATG
>JBBPDI010000022.1:11337566-11356708 GCA_037974545.1 Cucumis variabilis
AATACTATGAATATAATTTACTGTATAGATATTGGATGAGACTCTGATAGACGTTATGTGCCAAGATTAATTACTATCGATCTAGACTTATCCAGGAGACCTCTATTTTCGCTTACACTTGGATAAGAGAGACAAAAACTTGTATGCACACAACATATCAATAGAGTTAAGTAACGAAAAATATTAAGTTTGTCCCTTTTATTGCATGATCTTAGTCTTGTCACCAAGCTTAGTCACATACTTAGAATCACATTGTTAGATACACGATAGAACTAAAATGTATTATACGTACAAGCAAGCAAGAATGAGTATCACAAACTTGAGGAGAGCTTAGGTTGTTCAGAGACAGTCTCTATGTCGCAAATTTATTCATTTCTTGCCTGTGCGGCACTTAGGCACTCACTTCTTAGTGACTAAGTTAGCCTAAGCTTCTTAAAGAGATATTAGGCACAAACTAAGCATAGTTGAAAGAATAACAAGGCAAGTATATTTTAAATAAAAAAAGAAGAGAACTTAAATAGTGAATACTGAAAAGGAAATTTTATTAGCTTGAAGAGAGAAATTTTCAAGGTGTTTTGGAGGTTTATTTATAGGATGTCTTGCCAAATGACCAAGGCACTTATTTATAGACATCAACCTTTCCAATGGACGATGGAGATTAGCTTTATCCTACGGTCTATATTTTTCATCTAGAAAAATCTATACAATGCAGGAAATTATCTCACACTTCTTAGATGTTTTCGTACATTCTAGAATATTCTAGCCTACTCCATAAAGTTCTACAATGATCTAGTGCCTTGTAGAATTCTATAATGTAATGTTCTAGAACTTTCTAAATAGTTTTACATAGCTCTATAGAATTTTAGAACTCTATATAATACTCTAATAATGTGCCTTCCTTTAATTAAAATTAAGATGTAGGAATCTTTTTTTGTTTGTGACATCCTCCCCACTTAATTGGATGATGTCCTCGTCGCTTTTTCCCAACGTGACTGAATCTTGTCTTCATGGTTCCATAAAGATATCTCGTGCTCCCAAGTCTACTCATCTTCCAATAATCTTTTCCAATGTACCATGTATTTAGTGTAGCTTGCATGACTTCCTCACCTTCGAGTCTTTCAATGTGCAATGATTTCCTCTACATCACAATCATAGGTAGTAATGATTGTATTAAAGGCTTTCTTGGATTCACCTCTGCTTGGATTTTCTTTATCAAGATGGTATGGTTTAAGAAAACTTACTTGAAGTATGGGAAAACTTACTTGAAATTGGGGATGAACCTCCAAGGTGAGAGGGTAGAGTGATGTGGTAAGCTAGCTTCCCAATCCTTTTCTCCATTAGAAATGGTCTATCGTACTCCATATGTCTTCTTTTCACATCAATCTATTTAATTTCTTCATTTTCTTTGCTACTTTTTCCAACTACACATTTACTAGATTTTTCTCACCACCCTTTTGCAAACATGAAGACACCATGATTTTTCCTTGTATAAGAATTTACTATATTATGGGATGCTAAAGGTTGTTGACCTATGCCACCTGAAAGGGACTAGCTCTTGTTGACATGCACTGGCTGCAAATTGTATGAGATTTGGGCAATATGAAGTAGTTTCACCTAATTTTGTTGGTTGTCACTCATAAAATGCCTAAGATAAATTTTCAAGAAGACATTCTCCCTCTCAATTTCCCCATCAATTTATGGGTGAAAGCTTTTAGAAAAGTGTAACACATTGGAAAAATTTTAAATAGCTCAGTCTAAAATCTTCTTGTGACCCTTGTGTCTCAATCACATACAATCGATTTAGGAATTCCATTATTTCACTACATGTTTGAAGAACCTTGATGCATCTTCAACATTGTACTTTTTGGTATTGGGATGAAAACCTCATATTTACTAAATTGATCAACCACGACTAGAATATTACCACATTTGTTTTCTTTTAAGAATTCCACGATGAAGTCCATTGAGATACTTTTCCAAGGTCTCTCGGAAATAGGTAATGGCTTAAGTAAGTCATCAGGATAGGTGTACTCCACCTTAACTTGTTGATTTCCAAGAAAAATCTTCATATATAACTCCACATCATCACACATATTGGGCAATAATATGCTTGTTTCATTAAAACTTATGTTTGATGTGTCCTTTGATGTCTCACCTATAAGGATTCACAAAACTCATTTATGATTTCTTTGTGTAGGCCACCCCATTTCGACATATATAATTATTCCTCTATAGGGCATATTATGCCATTTTCAAGACAAAATCTTGTTTTGTATCATTAGCTCTATTAGACTTTGGCTCTAGGATCCTCCTTCATTCCTTTTCACCAACAGATGGGCTTTGCCCAGCTTGTACTCCATCGTAAAGTTCAATTTGACCAAAAAGTCTTGTCACCTTGCATGCTTTAGGGAAATCTTCCATTGGTTTTGAAAGTAGCTTGTTGTTACATTAACAATTTTCCCTACGAACTTGACTCCAACAAGTAATGTCTTCAAGTTCGTAAACAATGCATAATAACAATCATTTCTTTCTCTTAGACATTATATCGCTTCTCAATTTGATTAAGCTTTCGACTTTCATAAGTAATGAAATGTCCTTCTTGCATTAAGACACCTCCAATAGCCACTTCAAGAAATTAGAGAATTCTCGACACCAAAAATGACACCGAGAAGGAAAAGGTCAAGAATGGTAAGACACTCACGACACTTACAAAGCAACATCAGTATAGGTGAGCAATCCTGACATATATTTTAAGTCTTGGGCTGCTCCACCAATTACATTTTTTTGTAAATTTATTTTGAAGTTTGTCCAACGTCGTAGAAAGAAACGTCGTGGAAAGCTAAAATAACTATTTATTTGTTTAAATTTCCTCGATGCTTTTATAAGAACATCGGAAATTTTGCAATATTATTCAATGTCTACGTTGACCGCATCAAGGAAAATTAAATAATAATTGTAATTGTCTAATTTTTCCCGATGCCCATGTAAGAATGTCAAGGATAGTTCTAAACATATTCGGCATCTATGTTGACCGCATCGATGAAAATTAAATAATAAATGTAATCGTTTAATTTTTCCTGAAGCCATTAGTGAAAAATTGGGTTTGGTTGAAACTAACCTTGACGTTTCACTTTATGGCATCGGTGGATGTGGGATCTCCCGACGCTTTTGAGGTATGTTGGGAGATCCCCTATATATTTTCACTTTTGTGTTAACAAAACACATAACCTAGAATCAAAAGGAAAAGAGAAAGATGTCAAGAGAGAGAGAGGGGGAGAGAGAGAGGGAGGGAGGGAGATTGTGGTTGTCATCCGTCGTCCACCATTTGTTGTCTTTGTCAGTGGAGTTCTTCACTACCCACTGTCCTCCCTCGTCGTCCTATTTGGTTGCCACCGCTCTCAATTAAGGTTTCTGTTTTTTTTAAAGTTAAAAAAAATATTTATTTAATGAATGAAATTCAAATTCTTTATTGTTTTTTGTTTTGGTTTAGTTAATTAGTTTTAGGATTAGTTTTAGAATTTAGATTTTGAAATAGTCATAGAATTTAGATTTTGAATTAGTTTTAGATTTTAGTATTGAATTTGAAATTGAAATGTTATTAGGATTTAAGATTGACGTTGAGATTGAATTTAAAATTCATAAATAATTTGAATTTGTTGAGATTTGTGGGGTTATACTTAATTTGAGGGGGGTTATATTGAATTAGGTGTGTGTTTATTGAATTTGAGATTGTGATTTAATTTCAATTTGGGATTGAATTTGAATTTGAATACGAATATAAATATGAATTTAAATTTTAATAATTTCTATATTTGAAAATTTGTGGAGGTTATTTGTCACTAGTTTTGTTTCATGGAAATGTTAGATAGCTATGAAAGATTGAATTAATTTGTGGTTGATTTGTTTTATGGTTATCGTACAATTATGGTAGCATTTTTAGGTCAAAATTAGTTTTTAATTTGTTAGTAGTTTTAGGGGTTCGAGGTGTTAGATAGCTTTTAATTGACTATGTTGGAAGTGTTAGATAGTTTTAAACTTCAGTTTAGTAAAAATTGGGAGATTGGATAGAGGGTATTTATGGAATAAGTTTGAGTAAGTTGAAACATTTGAAAGGAGGAATATAAAACTAATCAAACCAATTTATGTTTTTTGGCTTGTAACGATGAAGTAGGGTTGGATGAAACTTTGGAATAATTTTTCAGTTGAGTATAGAGAAGGAGTGTCCCAATTTTTAGAGCTTTCAAAGTATCGGTCAATAATTATGGATAAACAATGTGTCCATGCAAGAGATGTATGAACTCAAACTGGGACTCATTAAAGGGTGTGGAATGATATCTATTAACCATTAGAATATCCCTTCCTATACAGACTGGGTGCATCATGGAGAGCCCGTGAACTGCATAGAGGTATACAAAAGTTTGATGAAGGAACTAGCAGTAGTAACTCTTTTGATAAAGGAACTTGCAGTAACCCTTTGCCTGAAGAAAATGAAATGTTGGGTATGCTTCTTGATTTAGAAGCTTCAATTGAACGTGTAGAAGAAACGGAGGAAGGTTAGAGAATGACATGTAGTTTAATAGTGGGGTGGATATAGAACAAGAGACAACATATTTCAGGACTTATTGAATGAAGCACGTAGTGAGCTGTACCTCAGTTGTTCTGAAATTTTTGCCCTGAATTTTTTGGTTAAGATCATGCTGTAAAGATTTTCAACGGTTGGAGTAACAAGTCGTTCGACATGTTGTTGGAGATATTAAGCATGTGTTTCGAATGTGTAGTACCAATATCCCTAGTTCATTCTACAAATCCAAACAAAAATTGCATGACTTGGGCCTAGGATACGAGACTATTTCATGCTTGTAAGTATGATTGTGTATTGTAATAGAAGAAGTTTGGGGATTTTCAACATTCTCCAACTTGTGGTGAGTCGAGACAAGGTAGTCATAACAGAGGGAAAAAATTCACAGAAGGTATTGTGCTACTTTTTGTTGGAACTGAGATTACAAAGCTTGTTTGTATCGCAAGAAAGCTCATTTGACATAAGATGACATAAGGGTGAATGAGTGGAAACAAAGATTGTGTTGCGACATCCAGTTGATAGGGATGGAAGCATTTTGATTGTGAATTTCTTGATTTTGCTTTAGATTCATGAAATGTTCGTTTTGGAGTTAGCTTTAGATAGATTTAATCCATTTGGTCATACGAGTATCGCGTATAGTATGTGACGTTAATTCCTTAAAATTTGTTACCTTAAAAATGCATGAAAGAGTCAAACGTTTTTATGTCATTGCTCATACCCGATCCAAGATCTCCTGTTAGAGAAATTGATGTGTACCTTTAAATATTGATTGAGGAACTGAAAGAGTTATGAACTTTTGGTGTGCGTATGTACGATTCTCTTGTGAGTCAGTTCTTTCAGTTGTATGCAACCTTATTATGGACAATTAATGACTTTTCGGCATATAGTGACCTATTTGGGTGGAGTACAAAGGGGTATCATGCATGTAGCATATGCATGGGAGATAGATCGTCATTTAGGATAAGAGGGAAATTATATTTCATGGAACATCGGTGCTATCTTCTAGAGAACCACGTTTGACGTAGAAGTAAGTTACATTATAGAAAATTAGGTTATAAGGCTTCATCAATGGTAATGAATGGGCATGAAATCTTGGAACTACTAGATTCGTTGGAGTTTCTAGTAAACATCCCTCACTGAAAGATAAGAAAAGAAAGAGAGCTCTTAATTGGAATAGGAAAAGTATTTTCTTCAAACTTTCTTATTGGTCAAGACCAATATTACGTCTTAAACTTGATGTTAAGCATTTTGAAAAGAATGTTTTTGACAACTTGGTTGGTATGCTGTTGAGTATCGAAGAAAAAATCAAGGATACCACAAATACTCGGTTGGACCTATAAGATTTAAAAATAAGAAAGTATTTACATTTGATAGAAGTTGGTAACAGATTGATGAAGCCACATGCGAGTTACACGTTGACTAGCAGTGAGCGAGTTGAGTTTTGCAAGTACTTGAAATTCGTTAAGTTTCATGATGGATTCATTTCTAATATTTCAATATGTGTGAATGAAAGAGACAGGAAAATATCAGGTCTCAAAACGCACGAATGTCATGTTTTTGCTACATCGACTTCTACCTATTGGTGTTCGAGCATACTACCGAAAAATATGTACATCATTGTTACTAAATTGTGTAATTTTTTTCTGAGATATGCGCAAGAATGATAAAAATAAGTGATTTGGGCTGATTGCAAGCAGGTATCATAATATACTGTACAAACTGGAAAGAATATTTTCACCTACCTTCTTCAACGTAGTGATACGTCTTGCCGTTCACCTACCATATGAAACCAATGATGCTTGTACGATTTCTTACAGTTAGATGTATTCCATTGAGAGAAGTCTACAGATATTAAAACAATATGTTCATAACAAAGCATGTCTTGTGGGGTCTATTATAGAAGGCTATCTGATGAACGAATCGGGGAATTTTTGTTTGAGGTAACTAAGTGAGATTGAGACTTTATTCACTAGAAATTAACAAAATGATGATAGCATTCCAAGGGATGAGGTGATTGGTGAGTTTAAAGTGTTAGTTCAAAAAGTATGTGCATTAAGAGCGTCAAGTTTATGAAGCATGTCATTGAAAGAGAAATGCCTCTTTCATTGGTACATCCTCAACAATGTAGATGAAATAGTGGACTACTGTAATTACGCATTTCCAACTTTATACTTGATTCGTTAGCTTAAGTCTTTGTTATTGCTGTCACACAAACTCATAATTATGTACTTTAAAAAACAATTGAGGTTGACACGTTGTCAAAGTGAAAGTGTTTCTGACTTATTTAAAAGACATCAACGAGCATATTTCCTGATTGCTTTAGAGCTCAGATATATAGAGTAAATGAATTTTAGATATGGTATATGCTTATTTCAAACATTATATATATTCATTTACATTGATTTAGATTCCAGAAATGCGTGAGAGAGAAAAGCTTTCTCAAGCTTTTTTCTTCCTCGAAATGGGACCTTCACTTGAGGTTCGCTTTTATAGTGGATGCATTGTCGATGAGATACAGTTTTACATGTTGGAGCGTGATTCCTAATGCACTACTTAGAACAGTAAAGTTATGGTCGTCGGTGAAGGTATTGGAGGTGGAAGTGCTAACAACAATTTCTATGGTGTTTTAGATGAAGTGTTACACGTTCAATATCCACTTAAACAATGTGTTTGGCTATTCAAGTGTAAATGGTTTGACACAGATAGCAACAAAAACCATATGACACATGTGGATTTAGGCTATAAATCAATCAACACGTTCTGTTTTTTGTTCGTTAAGGAAGTAGTGATTCTTGGAAACCAGGCACATCAAACGTTTTACCTCTAGGACCCCAAAAATGATACCAATTGGAAAGTTGTTCAATGATCCAAAATAAAGAAGTATGGGACGTGTCAGAAGTTTAAGATATTGAGAATGAGTAACTTAATGTATTGAAAATCATTATCAGACATCGTGTAGACAAACATATTAAGGATGCCACTTGCAGGATTGAAGTTGATTCTTTAGTGGTGGAAAGATCGAATGTGTGTCATGTCGCTGAGAACTTCATAGACGATTATGATAAATAATTATCATCACCTCAAAGCAAATCAAGCGACGATGAATAAGAATATTTGCTTCACGTATAGACATTAGTCATTCTTCTATACATTTAGTTTGATATACTCACATATGTTTAATGTTTGTTGGTTTTTATTTTACAATAATTATGTCATTTCCTAGTCTTCATGAGGTAGATATATACCTGAACTTGGACTACATAAAAATAACGCGAAAGGATCGTCTTCAATGAGTGACATATCATGTTAGTCTTGTTACATAAACACTTGAATTGGTAATTAAGTTTATGTTTCTTCTAGTGTTCTTTGGTTGTAGATGCCCCTTCTCACCCCACTCCCACTCCTACTCAGAGGAGATATTTGCACTCTCGAAACTTGGAGTTGGATAGGTATGTATAGCAAAATTGGAAGATCTTGATTTCAATCGCCCAAGGAGGTGACAAGCCTATCTCCCCACACATCGTTCGATTCAGCAGCATTATCGGTGTGTTACATTTCTAATCCAGGCTCTCAAGTGAGCTGATATACCTCCAAATTACATCGAGGTCGTCAAGGGCGTCCTACGGTTATGTTTGTAAATTACCTTACATATATATTAAACCTACATATGTAGAAGACTAATCCTTATGTGTATTTTTCTTTTATAGCGTTGGTTCGTGCTCGATTTCAAAGATCTAATATATACTCATTTTGTTGAGCATCAAATGCCCAGCGCATGGAAGGAATTAAGGAGAGAAACCATCGATATTTCAAGCAATTCAACGAACCTGATGAAGCACGTACAAATCCACCATCGAGATTGATGAATCACGTGGAAGATTGACACTTCTTTTGCTATCATTACATGATTCGACAATTTTAGGTGATTTATATCGTCTACTTTAATTTGACTTCACAGTACTTCATTTTTATCATTTGGATGTAACATTTTGATTGTTTGAATGTAGGAGCAATCATGGGTCAGCAAGGCTGCTAGAGCGAAGTAGCCTTATAACCACAGAAGTGAATCCAAGTTGTTCCTTCAACGATAATATGAGCACGCTGAACAACATAGTCATCCATGGATCGTATCGAGTTGTTCAGAGAAACACACGCAGTGGACTAGCGAGTTCGTTTAACAGGTAGCAGCAGATGCACATGGTAGTTTATGAAAACTTTTTATTGTACTTTCTATTTTAATTTTCATCGTCTCACAACTTACAACTTGTATTGTGCGTAATCAAATGTTGGAACTCCAGTCCCATCTTATCCTAAAGGGTTCTTAGCCACTCTTTAGGAATGAGATATGTAAGACCATTTTGGACAAGCGACCGAGCTAATAAAAAGGTCTTGGTTGGGCCCCAAGCTCAAGTCCTGAAATAGTAGTGTTGCTTCTAATTCGTCCTCTTCCTATGACCAAGAGATGCACACTAGAGAGGTTAGCGAACTAAAGTTTAGCCTTGAAAATGCTAACCCTTCATTGAAGAACAACAAATAAGGGAGGAGGAGCACAACCAATAAATGGTAGAGTGTGACTGATAAATGGAAGAGATTGTTCGAGAAATGGAAGAAAATTATGGATGACAAATGGAAGAGATAAGGAAGATGATTGAGGAAATGAGTTGGGCACAGAGAGGACCATGAACACTTTGAGTACGTATTTTTCAACATTTAATTTGTTTAATTTCTCATCTGTGATATATATCTAACCGTACTCTTATGTCATTTGTAGGCTTGACATTCTTTCTTTTGGCTTTTGAGACAATGTGTTAGGAGATAGATGCAGTTTTTTCATTGATTGTAATTGTTTTGAACAATTTGAACAACTTAATTGTAATTTTTCTTACACAGATTTATATTTTATTTTATAAATTACAAATTTTATATTTTAATAATTAGTTGTAAATTTTGTTTCTTGCCTTTTGAAGTAGAACAAAAAACAATACCTCACGATAACAAAAAAAATAATAATAAATTTATCTTGACGTATAAACTACGTTAGGATTATGTGTTTCCCCATACACATAGAGATGATGTCAGTGAAAACTTTTCTTGTTGTGTCGTTGGAATTTTCATATCCTTGATGCACAGAGGAGATGTCAGGCGTACTCCACTACTGACGTCGTCCATATGTCGGCATGTACTACATCAAAGATAAGGCGATGCCAATTTCGTCCCTTTAGCGTGTCAGAAAAAACTTCCCCAACGCAATATTCCCGATAGAGATTCCAACATCGATAAAATCTTGGCCGGTGCACTTTATTATTTTGGCCGATGAACTGTGGCATTGAGAATGCCCTAAATCCTTGTAGTGAGCAAAGTTAGAAGCATCATTGTATACCTCATGTGCTTTGGTGCGATTAGAAGTGCCAACACTGGGTTTTTTTTTTAATCACAACTTTGTTCAAAGCTTCAAAAGCATCTTGACATTTCCAATCTCATACTCAATTTTTCTTTAATAAATCAATTAAAGGTGTGGCTATTATAGAATAGCCATGAGCGGATCTTCGATAGTTGTTTACCAAGCCTTGGAATGTTTGCAAATCTAGAGCTCTCTCGGTGGCTCCCATTCTTAAATGGCTCAAATCTTTACTTCATCCATGCATAACTTTCCTTGGCCCACGATGTGCCCCAAATAAGGCACCTAATTTTGAGCAAGGAACAATTTTCATTTTTCACATAAAGTTTGTTTTCCTTTAGTACTTGGAAAACATGCCTTAAGTGACTTGCATGCTTCTTTCATATCTTACTATACACCACAATATCATCTAAGTACACCACAATAAAGAAATCTAACAAGGGTTGGAACATTTTATTCATAAGTGTATAAAATGTAAATGTAGCAGGTGCATTAATTAGGCCAAAATGCATGACTAAAAGTTTGAAAGAGCCATACCTCGTTATGCATGCAGTTTTCAGAATGTCTCCTTCCGCTATCCTCACTTGATAGTATCTTGACCATGAGTTTAATTGGAAAACCAGTTTGCTTCTCTAAGTTGATCAAATAAGTACATAAGTGGGATTGGATTCTTATTTTTCACATTGATCTTAGTGTGTGGTAACCAACGGATAGTCAAAGTGATCCATCATGTTTCTTCTAGAATAAAACTGGTGCACCAAATTAAACTTTCAAATGGTCAAATTTACTCAACATCCAACAACTCAGTAAGCCACCTCCTTAATTCCTCAAGCTTAGGAGAGGCTTTGTGGTAAGGTATCGTAGTAGGAGGTTTTTCTCTAAGCTCAAGCTCAATGGTATATGGTCAATTTCCCTCTTGGTTGGAAGTTTCTTTAAGATATCTTGAGGCATGTGGTCTTAGTACTCTAAGATTTCTTTAATTTCACTCAGTACTTGAGATTTTATCTCCTCAAAATCTTGCTTTATGACCATTAGGAAGGTAGGTTCGCCTTTGTTCAGCCCATTGGATAGTTGCATCACTAGAAGTACAAGTGTTTAACTACCTTTTCCTTGAGATAAAGGTACCATAAATGAATGTCCCTCCTCCAATATGCACAATGTGTTGGAAAAGGGCATCGATATGACCTTTACCTTGCCTTTAAATTTCACACCCAACACTATAAAATAATCTTTCATAGGAACAATAAAAAGTTAGTAAGACTAGACCACTTACCAAGGTTTATCTTGACGTTGGGAACAGTACCAAGAATGAATTCTGTTTGGAAATTCACTTCGTTTAACTATATTTTTTCTCCAACATATGTGAAATCCAAGGGTTTAACCTTCTCTTCAATGATAAAGTTATAAGTCACTTTAGTGTCGACTAGGCATTAGGGGTGTTGAAAAAATCTAATAATCCGATCAATTCAAATTATCCAACCATACAGTAAGGATTAGGGTGGGTTGCATTTTATTTTGAGATTGGTTGGTTAGTAAATTTGTAAAACTTGAAAATCAGGTTGGGTTGTTTGGTTGTTAAATCGAATGATTGAGTCAACCCAATTCGACCTGAATTTTAATATATATAAATATATATTATAAAACAAAACTTTTTTTTTTCTTAATCTTTGTTACGATGCAAACCTCACAATTCACCATTTCTGTCATATGTCTCATCACCCTCTTGTCTTCTCAATTTCTCCAGTGGCCTTTATCTTCGTCCTCTATTCAGCAAGAAGAATAAGAAAACCCCCATCTTTGTCTACTATTCTTTGTCTGGCCCAACCTTCATCTTTGTCTTCTCAATTGAACGGTGTGTTTCTTTATCCTCTAGTCTTTCCTAACCAAATTAAACGATGTTTCTAATTTAAATGACGAATCTTTCTCTCTAACTGATCAACCTCCATCTATGACCTCTATCCTTTCTCAATTGAATTACTTTTTTTATCATAGCGTGTTTTTCTTTGTTATTTCTATTTGTTGTTTCCATTTAAGTTTTCATTGAAACAAATTAGAAAAAATATTTTTTTGCAACATCACAATGTTTAAAATATAGTCAGGATTCTCCAAAACTCATCAACACGGACACAAAGTCGGATACAACAAAATCACCCTTATCTAACTTTATGGTGAGTTAAATAATTGTTAACTTTTGGTATGTTTAATAATTTGTTGATAAATTTTGGATAAGGAAGTGGATGAGTCTTCCTCTCTATTGTTGGTTGATGTTGGTTTTAATTCATTTGAATGGAGGAGTGTTTAATTAGATGTTATGTTATGAATTTTGAATGGGGAAGTAATTGGTTTGTTTGTAGCTGATTTTAATTTATTTGGATGGGGAAATGTTTAATTAAATACTTTATTTTCAATTGATAAACAGTGTCATGTTGATTTTAATTCATTTATAAAAAGTGTCATTACTGATTTTAATTCAAGTCTTAGGTGCTTGTTAGTTTCCTTTATTTTATAGATAAATAACAATAATGAGAATGCGAGTGCTACCTGTAATAATGAAATCATTCCTCCTCCTCCTTCTAATTATACAATTCAAGCTTTAAAACATATGTCACCTAACCTCCCAAATCCAAACAAAAAAGACCTAACAAACCAACTTCTTATGTGTGGAATCTTTTCACAAAAATGGAAGCAAATGCTAGTGATGGAGTTAGCTAGCTGTTGGTGTAACTATTGTGATAAGGATTATGCATGTGATAGTAATAGTTGTAGTACTTTGTGGAAGCATTTACGAAATTAATGTAAAAAGTACCCATATTAAGAAGAAGAAAAAGGACAAACCACCTTAACTCTTGTACCTACAAATGATGGGAAAGGAGCTAATGCTAGTAATTTCGTGACTACATTGTTTAGTTAATTAACATGTAAACTAGTATATGCCAAAATGATAACTATAAATGAGTTGTTGTTAAGATTTGTTGAGATCGAGAGTTTTAGATACTTCTATAATATTGTTCGTCCTAGGTTTGATGTTTCATTGAGAGTAACAATTTCAAGAGATATACATCAACTTTATCTTGAGGAGAAAAAAAATTGAAATAATTTTTAGTTAAAAGCTCTCAAAGAATTTGTCTTACTAAGGACACTTGGACTTTGCTACAGAATGTGAACTACATAGTAATCATGACACATTTTATTGATTTTGAATGAGTTAAACATAGGAAGATTTTTAGTTTTTGTTAAGTTGCTAATTGTAAGGGGGAGACTACTGTGAAGACGATTGAAAGTTGTGTGTTGGAGTGGGGAATTGACAAAATTTTTACCATTACCATTGATAATGCAAGTTCTAACGATGTGGCTATTTCATATGTTAAGAGAAGAATCAAAAGTTGAAAATCCATTGTTTAAGATGGAGAACTATCATATATTGTGCTCATATAATTAATCTTATTGTAAAGGATGGGCTAAAAGATATGCATAATTCAATTGCTAGTGTTCGTAATGCTGTGAGATATGTACGATCATCACCTAAGAGGATGAATAAATTTCAAGCATGTGTGAAACAAGAAAAAAAATATAGTGTAAGGATCTTGTTGTTCTACATATTTAATGCTTGAACATGAATTAAATTTGATAAAGCTTTCAAAATTTAAGAGGAAGAAAAAGAGGACTCAACTTTTGTTGAGTATTTCAAGGAAGATAATCATCGTGGAAGTAAAAGATTGGGACCTCTAAGTGCGTTCAATTGGAGTCATAAGTGTGTTTATAAAGTTTTTTAATTGGTTCTATGAAAGCATTATAAAGATAACTGGATCTCCGTATGTGACTTCAAGTGTTGGTTATAAAAAGATTAATAAAATTCAATTTTTTTTGAACAAATAGACCAACAATAAAAATTTTGTTCTCGGCATGATGGCTTTGAATATGGAAATGGAGTTTGATAAGAATTAAGGTTTTCTTGAGAAGATGAATAAGTTGGTGTTTGTGGCTGCATGGTGTTTTTTAGACTTAGAGTGGAGTATGTTTTGCAATGCTAGTGAGATCAACGCGTGTTGAGAGTTGATCCCACGCAACGTAGTCTATTTCGTTTAGTTGTAGTTTGTTTGTTTGTATGTTTGTATGTTTGATTTGTGGGTTTGTACAAGTTAATCCCACTCAACCATGCCTACAACCTGGCCTAGTTGGTCAATTCTATATACTTAGTGATGGCTCTTAATTCTAGACAACAAAGGTTTAGCGACATGGGAATTAGTGTTGTTCTATGTTGATATACTGCTTTTAAGTTTAAACTGCATGATGTGTCATTGATTTAGGATCATTTCATGCAAAATTCTCTTCGTGAATCTCTTCATCATGTGAGTGGATATGATCATTATATGCAAAATGCTCCCAATATCTCCCATCACATACATATAAGTCCTTGTTGTAGAAGTTTTCCTATTGCTTGTCCGTGTAAGCGAAACAATAGGTTTTCTTGGATGATTTAGGGTTGAACATAGAGAATTAATATCAACGCTTAGTTCTAAGGTCTTCTTATCAATCAAGTGGTATAAAAGAATAGATTATAAATTATAAAAGAATGTAAGAAAAGTTATGGCTACTTATGTACACCTAGAGAATCTGTAAGATGATTTAATCAGGGTGGTTGAGGTAGTTGAAGAATTGGATGAACTAACTTGTACGAAAGAAGGGATGAAGGAAGGTCTACTGCTATCAGGCGATTAAGCTATATGAAAACCTTAACTTGATACAACTTGCTTAATTAGTCTATGATTAAGATGCTCCTTTCAGAGTCGTTAGATGCCACACTTGGTCTCCTTTCGAGATCCAAATGACTAACCCTATCTGAACAAGGTAAATCTAAAAGTACTCATGTATAAAAGTTATAAAGCTTCACGTTTAAGGCCAGGAACCTCTTGGTTCCTAATGCCCAAATTTGTTCTCCTGTTGGGATTTAAATTATGGAAGTTATCTCGCTAAGGTGAAGTTTATCTCTAAAATCCTCTTTGCACGCGCTAGCTTTATTCTTGCTACTTGCCTTCCTGAGTAGTTGGTGATATACATTAGCCAAGTGATAAACATAACTAACATGATAAGAATTATAATCAAGACTTCTTGTTAAGAACTAATCACAAACCTAAACTACAAATAACACAAGGACAAATGAATAGCAAAGACGTGGATGGGTTGAAAAGGGTATAAGTATACAGTGTATTAAAGAATCTAGCCCTTCTGCCATTATACAAGTTGAACAACATACAATGTAAGGAAATACAAAAATGTAAAGAGTAGAAATGACATTACAATTTAGGGGGAGATGGAGATGAAATCTTCTTCACTCAGATTACAAGCTTTCACATTACAATCTGACTGGAGAAGATGAAGAGAACTTTACAGATGGTGGAACAACTCTCTAGGACTCTACCCACCTCTTTAGGTGACTTATTCAGGCCTTTTCGACCCATGCAGGCATCGTTTTATTTTATGGTGATTGAGCTCTCTTATATGCAGATTTATGTGGGAAATCTAATCTTCTGAACATGTCACCGTTGAAAGCTAGCTCTGTTGTCAAGTCAAATCATCTCCATCTACCACTTTTATCTTCTAATGAATCTCTTCTCGTGTTTTGATATGGTCTTCTTGTCTAGTCTCCACGTAATTTCCTCTACAATTTGCCAACTTTATCTTTTATTTTTAATCCTGTGTTTAGACACTAAAAACAGTATAAAGCAGGTATAACGCTTATTTAAAGTGTATTTAGATCCAATTATTTTACCTAAAAGGCTGTAATAACTTGTATTTCTACAAGTTATTAGTGGCTATAGTGATTGATCCTCGATACAAGTTAAAGTACTTGAATTATTGACTTTCCAATGTTTATAGGAATGATATCGTTAAGGATGTAGTTGAGAACGAGAAGATATATTTGTATCGTCTATATGACTTTTACAAATCACAACATAAACCTTCAACTCGTGGTAGTAATAGCATCGGTGATATTCAACAATAAAAGTGTTACTATGGAAGTGGAGAACGATGAATTAGTTGATGCATGGATAATTTTTTGTGCTTTAAGAGAAGAAGAAAGTTCAATGGAAATGGAAAATGACTTGACTTCTTATTTCTTTGACAAGGATGTAGTAGATAAAGATGGGTTTGATATTATGTATTAGTCGAAAATGAATGGATATACAAATATTCTATTTTATATACAATTGTTCGAAATGTTTTGGCAGTTCCAATATCTACATTGGCTTTTGAATCTGCATTTATTATAGAAGGGAGGATGCTCAAATATTTTTTGTAGTTCTTTGGCTCCTAAAACAGACAAGACCTTGATATGTACACAAAATTGGATTTGGGATGGCTTGGTGTTCTTTGATCTTCATCCACAACTTGAAGAGTTAGACTTATGACAATATTGAGACAGGTAATTGATTAGTTTCTTTATTATACATAGCTAACATATATTATGCTAAATAATATTTTTATTTACTTTTGTATGTCTATTATTTTGGACTAATGGACTAGATTTGGAGGAAGATCATATTGATTATTGTTAGTGTGAGCTTTTCTAGTATAACATAATATGTCAACTTACGTTATATGCAGTTTTTATGTGTTTGTATTTTTTCAGACATTAAGAAGTGGCCAAGATTCCGAGAATAATATATTCACCTAAAATCTTCGTGGCGTTGGAATGCTTTTGAATGTTTTTTTTATTGAACTTTGAACTTTTGAATGTATTTTAATGTGGAGTTTATTTTATATGAATTTGAACTTTTGAATGCACATTGTAGACTTGAACTTTGTATAGAATGCTTGGGACTTTAATATCGTCATATTATTGAAATTTGGACCTTTTATTCCTATTTTTTTTATTATAAATTTTTGTATGAATTTGAACTTTTGAATGTACATTGTAGACTTGGAATTTGAATGTATAACATATATAGGGTAGTTCACAAAAATATGACACTTTGTTCACCTTGTATATTGAAAAACAATATAGAAAAATAGTCTAAATTATGGAGAGATGAAAAAAAAACAACCAACCAGCAACCCAATGGATTTTTTTGGATTGGGTTAGGTTGACCCTCGCAAATTGAACTTTTTATTACGCCAAATCCGATGCTTTAGCTAGGTCCATAGTCTTCCTCCAACCCAGTCCAACTCGATTTATGTACACCTCTATAGAGCGTGTACATCTTGTCCATTAATCTTCACTTGTATGAACAACGACACCTCAACATTGCCCTTGATAGAGTGAGGATATAGAGCAATGCCATACTCGTCTCTACTTGTTGTCAAGTAGCTTGCTCCCTTTCTTTGATCATGGCTGAGAGTTGACTTCTTTTTTTGGCACTCATGAGTCAAATGAGGACCCCCACATAAGAAGCATTTAAGAGCTGGTAGACGCCAACCATATTTGTCATCCCTTTTTCTCTTGAATGTCCTCTCCTTGATAGAATGGCTTTGAGCTTCCTTTTTGGTGTAGTTTGTTAGCAGTTTCACCACAACTCTTGTTTCCCTTTTACTTCGTACTGCTTCATGAATGGAAAGGAGAAATAAGGTATAAAAACACATGGATTCATAATTCATAACTTTTAAAATTGAATTGTTCTGCCACATCTTTCTATTGTAAGAGAACAAGTTTTGAAGGCTAAGATTCTCTTGGAGGCATTCAGTTCACAAAATTTGAAGAGGTTAAAGAGATTTATTCATTTGTGTTGGCACAATGAAACATGATAGTTGGAATGAAATTGAATCTGTCATGAATTTTGGTAAATATTAAAAACTTTGTACTTTAATGTGGAATGGCTAGTTGGTGCAGTTAAAGGGACGATATTTGACATATTATTAGAAGTAACTGAACAGTTGATAATTGTAAAGGACCACATAGGTTTTGTAAATGTTATTTCCAAAGTAATTACAAATGGTTATTCTCTATTGAAGTATCTCCGTATCGATCGGAATCCAAAAATGTCACACCTTATGAGAAATGACTTTACTTTACTCTTGAAAACCATTATACTATTTTCAAATAATTTGGCAGAGGTTCTAAAAAGAAAAACCAAGAAATTTTGTTTGGAAAAATGTTTAGATTTTAATGATTATCACATGAAAACATTTAATTTGTTAAGATAATTGTGTTAACTTTTTTTTTAATTCTGAGGAGATTATAATAATATTGCATTTTATATTTTCTCAATTGGAGTGTTTATCAATTAATAGAGGAAACAATTTGGAGATGGTATGGCATAATAATGAACCGATCCAAAGTTCCTTTTCCAAACTTCAAACAATAGAGATTAGTGATTGCAACAAATAGAGATAATGCATGTTTAATTTCTTTCAAATATGGTGATCACATCACTTGTTTTTTAGATACACATTGAAAATGATTTTTTGTGAGTTAGTAGAAATGGTGAAGTTGAAAAGCCGACCACCTACTTTGATACAAAAGTGGTGTAATTGGGAAGCTTAACCTTAAATGATCTACCAAATTTAGAGTACATGTGGAACAAAGATGTTGATGATGTTTTGGCATTTTTAAATCTAAGGAATGTCTATGTTACCCATTGTACCAATTTGAAAAGTATTTTCCAACTTCCCTACACCAAATATTAAAAAGAATTTGAAACGTTAGAAGTGGATGATGAGCAAAATGAAATATTTTCAGTGGATGAAGCATCAAAGTTGCGAGTGGTATACATCAAATTTATTTTAAACAGTGTATGTATGCAAGAATTGTATATGCTACAATTTGGCACTAATTTAACTTCAGTTATGTTAATCTAGAATTAAAAGCCAAATATATATATATTCACATGGATATTAAAATATTAATGATTTAGAGACTTTGCGTGTGTGTTTTAGGTTGTATTGTTCAAAAGCTTGGAAACATTGAGAATGAGCTGTAAACAAGCATCGAAAGAGAGATTTTGGGTAATATCAAAGTTTCTCAATCCAAAGTCTTACATTGGTTGGTATGACAATGATAACTTCGTTACTTTGCCTTTTATAAATGAGTGAAACGTTTTTGAGGAATTAAAAATTAATAGTACCTCCATAGATGACAATTTAGGGACATTATATGTACTTGATGGCATAGGCGGATTTAGTATAAGCCCAGAGGGGCTCGAGCCCCCCCCCCCCCCCCCCCCCAAC
>JBBPDI010000022.1:11364559-11382591 GCA_037974545.1 Cucumis variabilis
GATTGGAAGAGTTGGAATGAGAAACTCTATTCATTAGGAAATAATGGAAACAATCTTCATAATGATTATATACTGTCCAAGAGGAGTTTGCAACTGATTTAGTTGAATTGTTTGAATTCACGTGTACTGTATACAATGAGTTGTCTGTTTATAATCGTGAACGAAATTTCTTACCTGAGCTAGAATACTCTCCAGATGTAGGCAGATTGACCGAACTGGGTTACCAAAGCTGATTGTCTCTGTGTGCATTATTTCCTCTAGTCATATGCATGGTTACTTGCTATTGATCTAACTATAAGGTATTTACTATTTTCAAATTTTCAGTATCGTCTATATGACTTTTACAAATCACAACTTAACCCTTCCACTCGAGGTGGTCATAGCACCGATGATCTTAAACAATCAAACATTGTTACTATGGAAATGGAGAACGATAAAGAAGTTTATCCGTGGATAAAATTTTGTGCTTTGAGAGAAGAAGAAAGCTACATGAAAGTGGAGAATGACTTTACTAATTCTTATTTGTCTGACAAGGATGTAGTAGATAAAATGATTTTGATATTATCTATTGGTGGAAAATGAATGGATACAAATATCTCATTCTATCAACAGTTGTTCGAGATTTTTTTGCGGTTCCAATATCTGCAGTGGCTTCTGAATCTGCATTTAGTATCAGGGGAAGGATTCTTGCTTCCTTTCGTAGTTCTTTGACTCTTAAAACAGTTGAGACCTTGATATGTACGCAAAATTGGATTCGAGGCGACTCGGTGTTATTAATCTTCATCCACAACTTGAAGAATTAGAGACTTATGAGAATATTAAGAGTACAGGTAATTGATTACTTTCTTTATTGTACGTATATTATGAAAAATATATTTTTATTTACTTTTGTATGATTTGTTTTGTAAGAAACCTTTCATCTTCTATTATTTTGGACTAATGAATTTGATTTGGGGAAGAGCGTATTTATTATTATTAGTGTGAGTTTTTCTAGCATTATATGTTATTACTTACATTATATGTAATTCTTATATGTTTGTATTTTTTTCAGGCATCAATAGGTCTAGCCAAGGTTGCAAGAACAATCACCCAAAATTATCATCGTCATGGCACACTTCGAACTTTTGAACTTTTTAGTGTATTTTTAATGGATACTATTTAACTTTGAACTTTTGAATTTATTTTTCAATTTTAATGGACATTGTTGAACTTTGAAATGTATCTTTAAGTTACATTCCTATTTTATGTGATAATTAATTTTGGTATGTAACTTTTAATGGACATTCTTATTTTTTGTGATTATTAATTTTTTTATGATTTTAACTTTTTAATGGACATTATTGTAGATTTAGAATTTCAAAAGAATATGAAATATTGAGTTCAAAGACTATAAAAATGATAAAAATTGATTTTTTATACTTATATAACTAATATAAAAATTTTAAAAACAATATAATTAAAAAAAAGCCAACCCGTCAACCCAACCCGAATTTTTTGGGTTGGGTTAGGTTGGGTTAACCCTTTAATATTGAAACAATAGGGTTCAAATTTTGCTAACCCGATCATTTTGGGTTGGTCCATATTTTTACTACAACCTGATCCAACCTGGCTTATGTACACCCCTAATTTCAATGTCCACAAAATCAAATTATTCTCATTATGTGAGATCAAAATAACATTTAATAAGTTAATTCTAATTAAACAAAACTACGATAATTATCTCTAAAACTTATCTTATTTTTTTTTGGGTGTTACATATAGGTTGTCTTTGGATGCATGAGAATGGAGTACTAAATTCAATATTACATCAATGCTTCAAATTTTATCAAGATTGTGTAATGAATGTTAAAGCTGACTCTAAACCGTTCTCGGAAAACTAAATCTCACTTCATAAATGCAAAGTTTTATTTGAAGAGTGATATATCATTGAAGCTATGTCTGCATAAATCTCTTTAATAAAAAAAAAAAGTGGATGATCTAAAATTGGAGTCATAGGCAAATGCTGGAAAGAAATCATACAAAGAAGTAGGTACTCTTAACTCTGAAAAAGATGAGTCACATCCAACTTTCATTAGTGCATCCATTTGTAATGAAAAAGGGTGAATACATGAGTTTGCTCACCAAATACAAAAACGTATTTGCTTGGTCATATAATAAAATGCCAAAACTTAATCCAAAAGTATTAGTTTATCACTTTGCATTCAAACTAAGGTATCAACTAGTTAAGCAAGCTCAACTACACTTTTGGCAAGAGCTTTTTCCTCAAATGGAAGTTGAAGTAAATAAGTTCATTGAAGTAGGATTCATTCGCAAGGTCAAATATCTAACATGGGTAGTGAATATCGTTACTGTTAGAAAGAAGAACTAACAGCTTTACGTTTGCATAGAATTTCATAAATTGAATAATGCATACCCAAAAGATGACTTTCCTTTTTCCATCATAGAAATCATGGTTGATGCAACTACAAGACATGGGGTGTTATCCTTCATGGATGGATCATCAGAACATAATTAAATATGAATGACCCTCAAAGATGTAAAGATGACAACTTTGCGAACTGTAAAAGGAATATACTAATATAAGGTAATTCATTTCAGACTAAAGAATGTTGGTTCTACTAGTGTCGTTCAGAAATTTTTCAATTTTATGTTGCACAAACATGTTCAGTGCTATGTTGACGATCTCGTGATTAAGTTTAGAAAACCTCAAAATCACTTGAACGATCTAAGAGTTACGTTCAACCACCAACAAAAATATCAACTAAGGATGAACCCTCTCAAGTGCACATCTAATGTGACCTATGGAAAGTTACTTGGTTTTTGTTGTAAAGTACATTGAAGTTAAGATGGACCTATCCAAGATTGACGTCATTCAGAAATGCCAAGAATTTAATTTACATGAGCTAAGAAGCCTTTAAAAGTGGCTAACATATATTTGGAGGTTTATTTCCAACTTGGCTAGCCGATGTCAACCTTAATACTTGCTTTATTCTCTTATACTTAGTGATTTACTAGCTAACGAACCATTGATATTGTACATTGTTGTGTAGGAAAGATCATTGGGAGCAGGTATTGTCCTCATATCCTTGAAAACCATATGTTATCTTATACCTTTATGCTCGTCGAACGATGCTCAAATAATGTTGTTAAATATCACTTTAATAATTGGCCACCAAAGGGCATAAATTTGGAATATAATTCATAGAAGTTTATGGCGATTCAAAGTAGATAATCAGTTAGCTCTTACTCAAGTATGATGTAAAGCATGAAGACCTGAAGTGTAATACCTACATCTTCTAATATCCCATTTTTTGCTAAGTTGAAGAAGGCTAAAAAGTTTGCCCAATGAGTCTCGGGCCAAGTTAAGAATCTCAAAATAGAGATGTTGAGCTTCGATCCTATTCGGTCAAAAGAAAAGACAAAGACTTTGAAGTAAGGAATCTCAGGCAACCTTGAGCAATCTCGAGAAAGATGGAAAACAGAGAATGAATCTCAGAGTTCAACCATGAGCATCTCAATGCTTGCAGGCCGAGATGAAGGATAGAAAGGGTTGAAGATGGATTCTCGGGCCATCACGGGGTCATGTTTCAATCGAGACTAGAAGTAGAAAGGAAAATTCTAGAGTTCTTGAACAAGATATCTGACATATCTGGCCATAAAGTATGCACGTATCAGAGGATCTCGAGTCGCTCTTGGTCAAGATCATTAAAGGATGCACGACAGACATATTTTTGAAGAAAAATTAAGTTCATTTTAAGTCCAATGGACCTTGATTTCTCTCATTTTACACCATTCCACTTCAAGAGCAAAGTAGAGAGAAGAGTTTGGGAGAAGTTGAGTTTTGGGGAGAGTTGAAGTCAAAGCAAGAGGGTGTCTAGTCAAGCTTCAACTTTGAGTTTTTTGTCAAGAGACATTAGGAAAAGTAAGGGTTTGGCGAGTTTAAGCTAAAGAAGAAAAGTTAAAGCTTGAGGTTTAAATCCAAGTAAGTGCAAGCTTTCCCTTCTTTGTTCATGGAGATTTCAAGCAAGTTTTCTAGATTCAGATGTTCATTTAGACTTTAAATCTAGACATCAGCTGGTTGAGAGTAGCGTAAGCTTATTAAAGGTGGTTTTCAGTAAGCCAAGGTTACCAAGAGCTGAAAGAGATCAAGGTTAGTTAGAAAAAAGTTCTCTTGAGTAGAAAAGAGAAAGGTAAAAAGGTTGAGGAAGTTTGTTAGTTGGAAACTAAAGTTGACTTGAATTCTTTTGTTATTTTTAGATCAAGGAGAAATAGGGAAAATCTATAGATCATAAAATTAGTCAAAAGTTATGAGTGACAAAAATGAATTTAAAATAAAATTCTAAGCTTGATTTATGAAATTGTAATTTAAGTATGCTTTGAGTTTAAGTATTTTAATATACTAGATTTATGATTTATTTCCAAAGCGTGAGTTTCAAGTTTAGAAATGAGTTTATGAGAAAGTATGTTTGAGCGAAGTTTCTAAAGCATTCAATTTGAGAAATGTTTATTCAAACAAGAGATTTACGAATATGAATTCGAATGCTGAGTTTCTAAAAGTGTTTGAGCAAAGAAATAATTATTCGAGCAAAGCTAGATTTGAGACTTGTTTGATGCAAGAGAGTACATGAGCATGTTAACCTAATTGAGTATATAACAGTGTACCAAAATTTTCTTAAAACGTTAAGTTATCAACTATTAGGTATAGTATGAACATTTGATCCTAACTAGGTCAGTTATATATTACTTGATATATTTTTCATGTCAAGTAAAATAGTACGTTTGACATGTTTTCAATGTCAGTTAAGTTGATACTTGATGTTGATACCGCATCATATATGGTTACATTTGATTTTTATCAAATATGGGATTTGTTTAACACCAGATAATTGACAAGTTATATAACTCTTGACACGTTTTATCAAAATAAGGATTTGTTTATGTTTTAATTTCTATGGGATTCAAATATGGAAATCCACTTCTATTGCTAGTAAGTGGGTACAGTTATTTTTGACTGAGATTGTCAGACTGCACGGAGTACCTGTATCGATTGTTTCTAACAGAGATACACGTTTTACTTCCAAGTTTTAGAAGGGATTTCAGGCTTCCATGGACACGAGGTTGGATTTCAGTATAGCTTTTCACCCACAGACTGATGGTCAAACTAAACGTTTGAACCAAGTTTTAGAGGATATGCTACGAGCTTGTACATTAGAGTTTTTCAATAGTTTGGACTCTCACTTGCATTTGATGGAATTTGCCTATAATAACAGCTTTCAGGCTACTATTGGTATGGCACCAATTGAGGCATTGTATGGTAAATGTTGTAGAACCCCTGTCTGATGGAATGAGGTTGGTGAACAGAGATTGATGGGTCCTAAATTAGTTCAGTCTACTAATGAGGCTATTCAGAAGATTAGAGCACGAATGAAAAAGTGCAGAGTAGATAGAAAAGTTATGCTGATGTGAGACGGAAAGACCTTGAGTTTGATGTGGGAGATAAGGTGTTCTGGAAGGTAGCACCTATGAAGGGTGTTATGCGTTTTGAAAGGAAGAGGAAGTTTAGTCCTCGTTTTGTTGGACTGTTTGAGATTTTAGAGAGAATTGGTGTTATGGCATATCGTTTGGCATTGCTACCATCTCTCTCTGCAGTTCATAATGTTTTTCATGTTTCGATGTTGAGGAAGTATGTGGCAGATCCATCTCATGTGGTGGACTATGAACCACTGGAGATTGATGAGAATTTGAGCTACGTAAAGCAACCAGTTGAGATTTTGGCTAGAGAGGTGATGATGCTTCGTAATAGAGGGATTACATTAGTAAAAGTATTGTGGCGAAATCACCAAGTTGAAGAGGCAATATGGGAGGGAGAAGATGATATGAGAGCTCATTACCCATAGTTATTCCAAGATTAGAACTTTCGAGGACGAAAGTTTCTTAAGGAAGGAAGAATGTAACACCCCGAGCTCTAAGGTATTTTATTTTAATTAAATTGCCTTATTATTTAAAGATTTTAAATTTTTTGGTGTTATTTTATTACACATAGTGTGGAAGAGGAATTTTCTAATGAGAAAGAAAAGAATTGAAGGAGAAAAAAGAAATTGGAAAGGTAATAAAAATAATAACAATAATAACAAATTATATTATTATTATTACTATTAATTATATTATTATTATTATTTTAAAAAAAGAATATAAATAATTCTTCTCCCTTCTTCTTTCGCGTGTGACAGCCCCCCCTTTCTTCTCCTTCTTCCTCCTCTCACCCTAGTCGGCCGCCTCCCCCACCTTTCAGTTTCCTTTCCTATTTTGTTTAATTCTGCAGCCCACTACCAATCGTCCCGTCGTCGCCTTGCACTAGCCAAGCCCATTCCGTCCGACGAAACTCAGTCGTGCCAAATCGTCCCACCTATCATACGTGATTTTTCTTCGATCGCTGCTTCTACCTTGCTATGGACTGTTGGGTGAAAGATTTGGGTAAGGATAAAGTGTGGGTTCCGTTGTTTTCATGTCTATCGTTAAATGTTAACTGTTGGACTTAATCATTGGAGAAATGCTTAATTCTTGAAGGTACACATTGAATCAGGGAATGAATCCTTGATTTTTCCAAAGGGTTGAGGTGGAGTTCAACTTTCCATCGGCTTGGGTAAATTCCCAAATTCACATTTAGGGTGAATTGGAGGAAGGAAATTATGTAGAAAGATATTGATTTTATGCTTGTTTATGTTTAGGATTTGATTTATAGGACTTAGTTCGATTGAAGAACTTGCATAAAAGTGAGGTAAGGGGTTTCTACTACCAGACCCTACAATAGAATTGAAAGATGTTGATTGTATGGGTATCTCTGAACTACATTAGACTTGAAATATGTTGACTGTAAGGATATCTCTGAGTTGAGTATAGTTGCCAGATATATATATCTTGATGTGGACATGATGATAAATGTACAATATGGTTGACTGAAATATATATAGATGTTTATGTGATGACAAAAGTAGTGTATGACTGTCTAATATGCTTAAAGTATAGGCAGAGTACTTGTGCTTAGAATATTAAAGTATAGGCAGAGTACTTGTGAACCGAGAGAAGTGTTATGTACATAGATTGTTTGTCTGATGTGTTGGTTTGTTAGTGTCTGTTATTGTGATAGAACTGAGTAAGTTGAATGTAAGTGTGTTAAACTGGAAAGTTTACACAATGAGGTGGTTGAATTGTAATAGGAATGGACTGATTAAATGTTTAAAACATACTAAGGGGAAATTGTTAGCTTTGTCCATTGGGTAGTATGCCTTTCAGGTGTCCTACGAGATCACCATATGTTGTGCATCCTTCGGGGGCACTAGACTGATACGTGCTTCCTGCAGAGCACTAGCCTGATATATATGTCCTGCAGGGCATTAAACTGATTATATGTGTTCCTACAGGATCACAAGACTGATAAAGTGTGGGGCACCCCCAATAGGAAGTTAACAGTTTTAATTTTTCTCCTAACGGGACCAGTAGTGGGTCTCTTACTTGGTATGTTTATACTCACCCTTTTATTTTAATTTTTCAGGAAAATGTAACAAGGGAGGTAGACCAACGAGGGACAAGAAAGAGTCGTGATTGCCATAGGAGAATGTCCTTTAAACTGTTTTTGCTTTATGTTTATGTTTTAATTCGTTTCTTTCGTAATTGAGACTGTTAGGAATTTTCGTGATTTAACTTTATTTTTTCGATATTTAAATTAAACTTTCAAAACTTTGTTTGAATTAGGGCCCGAACTTTTATAAATTCTCCTTGTCGTTGTGAAAATTTTATTAAACTTATCCAATTTTATGTTTAAGTATGAGTCTAGTATTCAAGTAACGATCTCAGCTTAACTCGAAAAGTTGGATCGTTACAGTATCGTGGTGAGCCAATGAACTTGTATAGAGGTAAAGAAAGATTTGATAAAGGAACTAGTAGTGACCCATTCCATGAATCAAATAGCAGTAATCTGTTTTGTGAAGTCAGTGAAATATTGGATATGTTGGATGATTTACAAGCAACAATTAAACAGGAACAAGAAACGGCAGAGGAAGATTTGAAGAATAACATGTTGTTAAATAGTGGTGTAGAAGAGAAAACAGTGAATATATTTCAGGAATTATTAAACCAAGCACATCGTGAGCTATACCACGACTGTTTAGAATTTTCATCTCTTAACTTTTTCGTTACAATGAGGCATGTGAAAGTTCTCAACGGTTGGAGCAATAAATCATTCGACATGATGTTAGAGATAATATGATGTGCATTTTCAATGTGTGGTACCAATCTTCCTACGAGGTGAAACAAAAATTATGTGACTATTCATGCCTGTAAGTATGACTGTGTATTATACTGGAAGTAATTTGCCAATTGGAAACATTGATCGGTTTGCGGTGAATCTCGGTACATGTTCGTCTTATTAAAGGGAAGAAATATTTTACAAGGTATTACGTCACTTTCTGTTGATACCGAGCTTACAAAGATTTTTTGTATCGTAAGAGGGCTTGTCTGACATGAGATAGCATAAAGATAAACGAGTCAAAACAGATGACGTATTGAGACATCTAGCTGATACAGAGGGATGGAAGCATTTTGATTATGAATTTCTTGAGTTCACTTCAGATCCATGGAACAATCGTTTGGGATTAGCTTCTGATGGGTTCAATCTATTTGGGCATATGGGTACAGCCTATAGTATGTGGCCTGTGGTGTTAATTCCTTACAACTTTCCACCTTGGAAATGCATGAAAGAGTCCAACTTCTTCATGTCATTGCTAATATCTAATCCAAGGTCTCCTAGTAGGAAAATTGATGTTTATCTCCAACCATTGATTGAGGAACTGAAAGAGTTATAAAGTTTTGGTGTTCGTACGCATGGTTCTCTTACCTCTGAGTTTTTTTAGTTATATGCAGCTTTGTTATGTACGATTAATCACTTTCTGATGTATAATAACCTATCTGGATGGAATACGAGAGGGTATCAGACATGTCTTATATTCATGGGAGATAAATCGTAATTTAGAATAAGAGGGAAAATAGCTTACATGGGACACCAGCGTTATCTTCCAAATAATCATTAATTTCAACTCCATCTTGAACAATGTAGATGAAATTACAAAGTACTGCAAGTACGTACTTTAATTTCAATTTCATACTTCACTATGTATCGCTTAAGTCAATTTTTGTTAAGTCATAGTTGTCACAAATACTCACCACTATGAAATTTAAGAAATACTTGCGATTGAAATGTCTAGAGGCAAACAACAAACTCGATTTATTCAAAAGACATAAACGGGCATTTCTTGATTGATTTATAGATTAGTCATGTAGAGTATATACATACATTTTAAATTGAATAGAGGCATATTCCAGGCTTATATATTCATTTGCAAAACTATTTCAGGCCACCAAAATGCATTTAAGGAAAAACCTTTCTCATGATTTCTTCTTACTTGCAATGGGATCTTTACTTGACATTCAATCACACAGTGGATGCATCGTGGGTGGGATACAATTTCATACGATCGATCGTGATTTTTATGCACATCACAAAACAATGGGGTCATGGTAGTTGGTGAAACTAGTGTCAGTGGAAACGCGGAGAATAATTTTTACGGTGTGTTGGATGAAATTTTTTCCTTTCAATATCTCATGGGATGCAGTGTTTGGCTATTCAAGTGTAGATGGTTTGACACAGACAAGAACAAAAACCACACGACACACGTTGAATTAGGGTACAAATCGATCACCATAACACGTCTCGTTTTTTGTTTCTTGAGGAACCAATCATTCTTGCAATTCAGACACATTAAGTCTTTTACATTGACAACCAAAAAAATGGTGCCAATTGGAAGGTCGTTCAGGTGATTCAAAATAAACGTATTTGAGACGTGCCCGAAGTGGAAGATGTCAAGGATCGACAACTTAATGTACTTGAAGTCGTTGTCAGACATTGTGTGGATGATCACATTGAGAATGACACCCTATGCAGACGCGACGTTAATCCTACAATCCTGGAAAGACTGATCGTGTGTCAAGTCATTGACGACTTCATTGATGATGATGACAAAAATTATTTGTTCAAAGTGGATCAAGAGATGACGAACAATAACAATAATGTATAATTAAAGACATATATATATATATATTTTCATTTTTTAGATAATAAGTTTCAAGTACTCTCATATATGTTTAATTAATTTTGGTTTATTGTTATCAGGTACTACTATGTCTAATAATTTTCCTCCAGTGTGGATGAGAGCGATGATCTTTTTGACTTTAATGCAGCAGAGTTTAATAACATAGGAGTTTTATCATCAGTGGGTGACACATCAAGTTAGTTACCGTTACATAATTGATTAATTGCATAAGTGTGAAGTTTAATTCATGAATTTATTCTGTTTATGTAGAGAGGTCTACAACAGCTCGCATTCCTAGGAGACGCAAGCACTCAAGGAACATCGAGCTAGAGCAATATGTTGCAAAAAAATAGGAAGATCCTCATATCGATCGCTCCAGGACAGGATAAGTCAATCTTCCCACACGTCGTTCGCTTTAGCTGTACCATCAGCATAGTAACATGGGTTACTTTTCTAGTTCGCTTTCTTAAGTGGACTGACGTTACGACAGATTATATCGAGCTTGTGAAGGGCTCTTTGCAGGTAAGTTTTACAATTACACATACATATATGTTAATTATACCTATCGTGTATATATATAGAATCCTAATTCGTCTGTACTTTTAATATGTAGCAATTTTTTAAGTTGGATTTCACAAATCCAACACTTAATCAATTCATTGAACACCAGATGCTCACCACCTGGAAGAAGTTTAGGGGGCAGAACCATCGCCATTTCAAGAAGTTCAGTGATCCTGAACAGGCGCGTGCCAACCCTTCCCTTAGATTAAAGAATCGTGTGGAAAATTGGCACTTCCTATGCGACCACTACCTTACCTGACAATTTCAGATGATTTTAATAGTTTTTAATGTTCTTAAATGGTAATTTATTTTTTTATGAAACATTTTGATATTTTTTTGCATGTATGTACGAGGATGAATAGGGTTGATAGAGCAAAGCAGCCTTATAGTCACAATAGTGGCGCCAAGTCGTTCATACAACGAGCGCACGAGCTCACTGAATGATGGAGTCATCCAGTCAATCGAGTGAAGTTGTTCAAAGAAACACACGCTTGGGATGATCAGTTTATTTTACCATCGGCTACAGAGACTCGTATAAGTTTCTATTATGCTTTTGTCTTCATTTTGACGTACATTTTATTTACACGTTTTTTTATAACTTATTAATCAATCAAAATTTTATTGTAGAATTAAATGTTTATCATCCAGTCCCAGTCCACTGCAGAATGTTCTTAACCTCTATCTGATGAAGAGATATGCAAGACAGTATTGGGTAGACGACTGAGCTACTCAAAGGGTCTTGGTTAGGGCCTCAAGCCAAAGTCCTGACATGCTGCTGATAGTTCTTCCTCAACTGCATTAGCTAATAAGCAAGATATGAACGCCAAGCGGGTTAAGGTGCTAATAACTCGTCTAGCAGAAGTAGAAGAACAAAATAGACTGTGGCACGAGGAAAGTGAATGAAAGATGGCATAAATGATGAAGATGATTGCAGAACTCACTGATCGATCAGTCAAAGAACCTTGATCTCTTCATTTAATGTAAGTAATTTCGAACTTTTATGTCGTTCTTTCATTTCTTTTTAGGGAAATATATATATTTATACTTCAATTTTCTGTCATTGTAGGTTGGAAGGCATGGGGGACTTCGATTAGATTAGATTTTGGTCGTTTTATTTTTAGTTTAGGTTTATTGTAATTTTTCTTCAAATGAAACATTTATTTTTTTTAATATTATAATTAATATATATCTGCTTCCTTTTATGTTTTATTAATTTTACGTTACTTGTTTTACAATCAAATTAAATCGAATTAGATTACGAAAATATAAATATCAAATTATTAAAAAAAAATTAAAAAGATGGTGAAACCTTTGGCGACGTAGAAACGGCGTTGCTAATGACGGCCTATTACGACGCGGCTTTGTCATAGCTTTGAGCAATGATGCATTTACACTTTCAACAGGGTCGTCAACGTGTTGAACCAATGTCAGCATACGATTTCGGCCAACTTGTTGACCATGTCGACATATCATCCGTCGGTAGAAGGTCTATGCCAACGTCTTCCGTTTGGTGCGTCATCATTGCTTCTTACGACGTGTTATTTGCCTAGAAAAGTACTTTATAAGATTGTATTTTATGTGTTGCATACTTGCTTCAGTAAACATATTTTGTTTTAAAAGTTGTTACTCATGGGACTTTATATCTCATCCTTTCAATGTTTATTTTCCTTTACAGGTAGAGGTCGTGGTTCTGCCACCTATTAAAGCTCCACCTGCCACCTATTAAAGCTCCACCTACTCTGCTAGAAAAGTTTGATTAGATTTTTATTTGGCTCACTCCATGCATGTGTGATAAATTTGCAATTAAACTAATAGAAGACTTAGTTGTCGTTGTTTTTAATAGACTAGTATAAGGGTTTAAATTTCTAGAGTTTTGTTTTGGTGTTGCCATAGTTGAAACTCTGAATTTAGTTTTGTCTATATAATATGTTGAACAGGTTGTCCAAAGGTTGGGTAAACCTAAAAGTGTTTTGTAAAGATTTAAATTATTTTTTTTCAAATATAGACATTTTCTTCCATCTTTTATGTTTAAAGTCATAAAGGATTTAGATAAGAGTCATGTTAAACAAGGTTGACAGACATTGTTCGAAGAAGAACAATATCAGTCGACTTCATGTCACATCTCGGGCCTAATGAGAATGTACTCCAGAATGGGGTGGGATACCCAATACTTTAAAATCATTTTAAATCACTTAAATATTTTATCATTTTCTACGCACTAAAGAAAAAAATTACAATTTTATTGAATTTTTTTTTTACTTTTCTTTTAAATTTTCACACAGTAAAAATTTTGTTTAGGTGAATTTTCGGCTTCTCTTATGTCTCAGTCTTTCATCAATTATTGTGTTTCTTATTTTTGGTTGTTTTTCTTTTTAACATTTTGGTTATTTGTTTACTTATTCTTAGGTAGAGTGGTTCCAACATGGGGAAATAAATTACACAACTTTCCACCTCAACTTTCTCTTCTTTTTTTTTTCTTTTTCTTTTCTTTAATATTAATAATAAAATAGTAAATACTATAGAATGGAATGGTTTTGAGTGAGGAAATGGTTTTGATGACTCAATTGGTCTATTGTGAAATGATTGAAAAGCTTAACTTTATGGAACTGAGTCTAACTGGAACAACTCTCTCATTTCAATTTCGTATATTTAAATTCTACTCTCTTTATTCATTCCTTGCTTTGATTCTCTATATGTCATATGTTTCTTATAAAGCAACACTTTCTCTTGATTAACATATTGAACCCTTTGACGAATCCATATAAGTATGGATGTTGTTCTATGCTTCTTCAACTAGAGTTTGGATCCTTTTTTTTATTCCTTTAGTTGAAGGGGTCCGAATTTTAAAACTCAATGTGGTCCTTCGATTCATATCAAAAATTGTTCTTTTCTTAAAAGTAATGTGTTTGTAACAATCATAAGTGTCAAAGATTATGATAATAGAATCTGAAGGATAAGTCAACAATATAGAATCTGTGTTAGGTTCTATGAAAGAAATGAAAGTTCTTGCATTTATTGGTTGAACATTAATGGAGAAGCCATTGTAAAATGTCTTCATGTAAAAAATAAAGGCCAATTAAAATTTCAATCTTTCAATAAACATTATCAAATCTTTCTTGAAAAATTAAATATTGAAGAAGATGGATGTGATTGAGGTAACTGGTGGCTTTATATTCAACAAAAGGCAATTAAAAAAAAAAAAAAAAAGAGTTTGAATTTTTAATCCAAATTTGAAACATAACAATGTATCATTAATTTCTAGCTATTTGATCAACAAACAAAAGATGTTCCAGAAAAATATATATAACTCTCATCTTCCATTTTTGGACAGATTTTGTATAAAGAAACAAAAATTTGTGTATTTTCTACGAGGAAGAGAATTTAAGAAATATTTTAATTTACCAATTATCATTAAGTTGGATTCACACAATAGTTTATTTCGTTTTTAATTTTAAATTGGCTAGGAAACCTATCCTTTTTCTTTAAAAAAAATGAAAATTTGTGGTAAAAAACCGAGAGAGAATTGAATTATTTTTAAGAAACAAAATAATACCAAATATGTCTAAGCATTTTTTTCTTTTTTTTTTTCAATATCAAATAAAAAGTTTTGTTTATTCATTTTCATTTTACTAAGTGAACTGTAAGAGTAGTGAAATTTCATGACAGTATTTTAGTAATCATTTGATTTTTTGTTTTGTATCTAAATTTGAGGCTACAAACCACTTTCATTCATTGGTTTCCAATTTTTATTGGCAACTATCTCAGATGTGTTTTAAAATTAAGCCAAAATTTAAAACTAAACTATTGACTTGTTTGGTAATTACCATTTGATTTAAAATTTTTTAGCTTTTTGAAAACTAAACCTACAAATCCTACTTTTGTTTGTTAGTTCTCAAGCGTGTTGACCACATTATAGTTTTTAAAATAAGCTAAAGTTTAAAAGCTAAAAAAAAAACTTTCAAAAACTTGTTTTTTTGTTTTTAAGATTTTCTTCAGATTCCAACTCAAGTTGCACTTAATAATTTTACATGTCATTGTAAGATTATGAAGAAAATAGATTTAGTTTTCATAAACAAAATAAAAAAAAACGAAATAGTAATCAAATGAAATCGTAATTTTCAAGAACTTGTTTTTGTTTTTAAAAGTTTGACTAAGATTTCAACTATACTTTGAAATGATACATAATAATATAAAAATATCATGGTCAAGAGAAATTATACTGGTAAAGTTTCAAAAATAAAAAAACAAAAAAGATGAAATAGTCACAAAAGTAAGACAATTTTTCATCGTTGATTTTTAAAAGTAAAATAGTCTTTAAGAAAGATAGAAATATCTTCAACGTTATTATAAATATTGAAAAAATAATATGATCAAAATAATCTTTAACGATATCTAAAGTTATTAACTACAAAAATAGTTAAAGCACGAAAGCAACAATAATGCAGAAGAGTTTGATAACTCAGTTCGGCAAATACGACCTACATCTAGGAAGCTTGTTTGCTCATATAAGAAATATTATTATAGATTAATAAGTTTGTAACATAACTGCTAAAGCTACAATAATAAGTTATCTCCCCAACTTAAATGTATAAACTCAGGCTCCCCCTGATCTAAGCGTGAATCCCTTCGAAGACAAGTTCAAGCTCCCTCTGAATTAATGGATTGACTCCTCAATCATGTGGTCTTCATTCATATTCATATTTCTTATCACTCATATTTCACTGCATTGGTTTAATTGTCTTCACTAGAAATTTATATATTAGAAGGCAGCTATCATACCTTCAACAGACTAACTTGATGAAGCAAAAAATTTGACTCAATTAAGTTCGGCTTAGTCGTCTTTCACACGTACAGCAATCTCAACGAAAACAATATATATATTCCTGTAGATGAATATATATATTTGAGTGTATCTTCCAGATATTGATTGTTGAAAAGATATACCTATATTCAGACAATATAGGCAAAAAAATTATTTGAATATTTAATAATATCTTTCCATATAAGAAGAAGTTCAAATTAAATCCTTTTTGACAAAAATCTCAACAAACTTCCCTTTTTGTCAAACAAATAAGACTTCATTTTGTGATCAAATTGTGTCTGAGTTACTGGAAAACTAGCACATATTCATGAGGGACAATATCAGTAATCACCTTGAACTCATAGGAAGTAATGAATGAAATCCATATAGCCATTTCAAAAGCCAATGCGGAAGCTAAAAACAGAAACTATATGGCACACCTTGTACAAAACCTTTCCATTTGTAGTAACAAAATCAAAATAAAAGACTACTCAGAAGCAACATTTCCAGTACAAAACAAGATGAGCATCATATACTAGAAAATCTCAATAGAAACACGAACATATATCAGAAAAAAAAAATAGCAACAAAAGAGAATAGCATAGAGAACAGCAGCAACAACACCACCACACCACATTTACTCCCCCTTAAGCAAAAAAATAATTCAGGATGAAGAGGCACCAACCTCACTAGAGGAAGGCAAAAGAGTCTTCAAGAAGTGAATAAGACTGTCAATCTCTACTCGTCTGTTATTCATTAAGGAAATAGAGGTACCAAGAGAGCGAGACTCAGCAGTAAGAGAGTTGATAATCCGGGAGATAACAGTGGCAAACATAGTAATTTCAAAGGATGGAACAGGAACATCCCCAGAGTCAAATGCGTGAGCAACTTCGACGAACGAACATTATGCTCAATATCTGAAATATGAGCTCTCTGAAACAATTGTAGCTCAAAGATAAAATATGAGAACTCGACCCAGGTGCATTAGAGTCAATGAGAATGCTCGATTGCAGATGATTGATTGTTGTATTCAAGTTACATACACTTTCTTCAGCCAGATATTGATTGTTTAAAAGATATACCTATATTCCAAAAATATAAGCAAAAAAATTATTTGAATCTTTAATAATATCTTTCCATATAAGAAGAAATTCAAATTAAATACTTTTTGACAAAAATCTCAACAAGTATTATTAATATAGATGTTCATTAGTATGTTTAGTGTCCATATATATATAGTCATGTGCTACTTTTCCTCTCGTCCAACTCCTATGCCAAATTTGTTGAAGATACTACATTATTTGGCTATGTGATCCAATTCATGTTTGTCAAATTACCTATAAATATTGACATTTGGTGAATTTGTAAGACACACCGGATAGAAATCCATGAAATTTGGATAGAGTAGAGAAATTTGAAATTGTGAGTTTTTATAATTTATTATTTTATTTTTATGGTTAATTTTTATAAATATAACAACCAGCAAAATATTTACGGCTTGTGTAACAAAATGAAAAAACTCATTATGCTAGCCTTTTTTTTTAAATATTCCAGGTTTGCCTTTCCCTTTCATCCTCTTTCTTCTCCTCTTCCTTTTTGTCAATTTTTTTTTCTTCTTTCCATCATCTTTTTCTCCTCTTCTTTTGTTTTTTTTTTAAATTCAAATTGTTATTTAGTTCAAGATCATGTACCAAATATAAAATATCTTTTTTTAAAAATAAAATTCAAACTGTTAAAAGATCGTGAAAAAGAAATCATTGAGATATTGGATAGTCAAATGTAAACGATTTGTACAAAAAATAGCCAAATATAAACAATTGTGTACAAAGAATCTTTAAAAAAATCGTTTAGATTTGGCTGCCCAAATTTAAATGATCAAATCTAAACGATCATGTACCAAATATAAACAATCGTTTTTCAAATTTAAACGATTAAATATAAACAATTATTTTTTAAAAAAATCTTGAAGAAAATCGATGAGATTTGACAACCCAAATTTAAACGATCAATGTGAATGATTGTGTACCAAAAAATTGTTTAAAAAATCGTTTAGATTTAGATTTAATCGTTTAGATTTGAAAAGTCAAATATAAACGACCGTCTAAGAAAGAATAGTCAAATCGATCATTTTCCAAATACTAAATGATAGTTTTTAAAATATATTATGCGCATTAGATGCCAATTAATTAGGGCATTTTTGGAATTTTCCTGTATATCTGTGGGCTTTTTTCCTTTTCGAAATTATTTTATACGGTGTAAATATTTATCGCTTTGTTATATTTTTTAAAAGAACTCTATTTTTATTTTATTTATATTTTTATTTTATTTATTTTAATATTATATTTTTTAAATATCTGTGTTTAGGTTTGTGATTCATTTCTACAACATATTTTACATTTTTTTTTAATTAGCCTTTAACAATGACTAGAGCAAATTGGAGGTTGAATGACAATAAACAAATAAATGTGTGTGCACCTGATTTTTGCTTTTCCATCTTTATAATGGTGGGTGTAATAATATTATTA
>JBBPDI010000022.1:11406579-11416872 GCA_037974545.1 Cucumis variabilis
ATGGTTATGGCATAAATATTTGCTCCAATTTTTCTGGCCTTTTCTTCTCTCCTTAATTCTATATTCTTATGCTATATGGTATACACAGGCTTAAACTATATAATAATCTTGTGTATTTTCACTTCGGTGATAGTAATAAGTATCCACCTATATTTGTGCACTTACGTTATAATCCACGCAAAAAAACCCAAAAAGCACTTCTTAGCATGAAGTTAGAGTTTGTTATATGTTAAACTACTATTTGACATTTAAGTGTGATAGAGTGTAACCTTTAATGCAGTTAAGTATAGGTAATTTTTCTTGGAAAGGTATAGGCTCAAAATGGGTTATGAGAAGAATGTTGTTTTTTTAAAAACTAAGGTTAAACTTTTGGTCACATAAATTTATAGTTCCTTTCAAATTACTTCCTAGATGTGTTTTAAAATTCAACAATTAAAGCTATGTCTCCACAACATTTAAGAAATGCTTGATTTTGGTACTTTGATGAATGGTTTTATTAGCTCCACACTCACATATAGCAAAATGTTTAAAATTATAAAAGTAATTACAATATTATAAGTATTATTAATATAGATACCCATTATTATGCTTAGTGTCCACTATGTATATCACACCCCAATCCGCAAGACAACCAAAACACAAGAAGTAATGTGGATAGGACGTGATTAGTTTTAAACTTTGCAATTAGTCTTATCGCCTAGCTCATTCTCAATTTCTTTTAAACTATAAAGCAAAACTCAAAATGCAACGAGAGTCAACTTTAAACACCAATTGCAATAAGTAACATAACCTGAAACATACACTGTATTAATAACAGGCGTTTGGAAAGAACAAATCATTACAACATTTTGACCAAATAAAAAAAACATTTATCAAAACTCTTTAACGGCCGGTGGCTTTCTCAACTCGTCGTAAGCCCTTCAATAACTTTTTTCTTTACTTGGCCTAAACGCCAAATCTTGGAAGATAAAAATTTTAAAACGTAAGTCTAAAAGATTTAGTGAGGTTTTATGAAGTCATTTTTTCTATGCCCTTTGGTAAATCCTTTTCGCCAAAACATAAATATCAACACAAATCAGTTTATCAATAAACACTTTATTTCGCAAAAATTTCAAAACGCATGTAATCAATTTTACAATAGATTTAATTCAACTCGCAAATCATATCAATATACATTTCCCATAACACCCCATTAGTCAATGATTGTTTTCATCAAGGATCCTGAATCGTGCTCTACGCTTGGTCTTATTACCTCGTGTTTAGACTACTGTATTAACTACATCCGAGAACATACAGATTCGTTCTTGTTGCTCAGGCCGCTAAGCTTTTATACGCTCCTTTCAAAGCATAAGCCAACTTCTTATCACCATGTAGCCTCGTGCACCCCATGGTGGCCTTGACTCTTTATGTGCACATAAAAGTTAACATCATCTTAAGGAAACAACTAATGGTTTGAAAACCATTTATAATATTGAAATCATAATCATCAAATCAAGCTTCAACATTATAAATCATGCTTGAAAACATATAAACTTTTTATAGAAATCTCTTTTGAAACACTTTTCATTTGAATTCTTCTTTAAATCATTAAATGGAAATCATAATAAAGTTTTTAACATAAATTCATTTGAGAGAAAATACTTACCACTTTACCAAAAATCCTCCTCTTCTCTTTTAGTGGAGTCTTCTCGTGGAACAAATCGCAACACTTAGTTACACTTTGTTTTTCTTCTTCTCGTCCAAACAAAACAGTAGCATTTTAGTTTTTTTTTTTAATAAAATCTTTGTGCTTACTTTTGACCAAGTCCTCTATTTATAGAGTCCTTAAACTAACTTAGTCATGCTTTAGCTCTTCTCAGTTCGCCAGTTCCTGCTTAAACCTTTACATGTGTAAATTTAATATTTAACCCAGTCATGCTTAAATCCTTGATCTTATACATTAACTCCTGTCAAATCAGATTTGACATTTTCTTCGCCAGACCTTTCTTCTCACCTAACTCCATTCACAAATAACTTCAAACACTCAACATAGCTTTTGAATAACTCTTTTTCTAGTGAAGACTCTCTCTTATGAGCTTTTAAACTTATAGGCCCTACCGCAAATCCTTCTTTTTGCAAATTTCTTCGCGAATTAACTTCTCTTAATAACAAAACTTATACTTAACCATAAAAGATTTTATCTCTTAATCCTTTCAGCGGATTAATTCAAACGTCAACTTCTTATCACAAAGTGTTACTTTAAAATGCCTCATTTTATCCAAAACGCAAACTTTCAAAACACTGAACTAGATTTTTTTCTTCTTCTTATACTCAAATTAGAAACAAGTCTCACAATGTATCACTTCCCTTTACCTCCAACTCTCTTGCCAAATGTCTTTAAGATACCCATTCTTAGTGACCATGTAATCCACCTCTTGCTTGCCAAATTGCCTAGACATTATTCAATGGATTTGTAATACACACACATTGGAGAGAAATCCATGAAATTCAAAGAAAGTGGAGAAATTTGAAAATTTTGAGTTTTATAATTTCTTTTATTATTTATTTTAATATTATATTTTTCTCATATATGTGTTTGGTTGTGTCTCATTTTTACAACACGTTATTAGCCCGAGCCCAATCGAATCATCCATTGAAGGTAGGTTTTAAAGTTATGTCGGTTATTTTTTTACTTGTTATTATTAATAAATGTTGTCATTTTGTATATTTGATGTATATTAAATTTTTAATATAATCATAATATTTTATGATAGTGTTATCATGGCAAATCTTGCAAAACTAGAATTTACAGCCTTTCACATCAATGATAACAATTATTTACCATGAGTTTTGATAACTTGTAGAAATAAAAGTTTTGTAGCCTTTTAGGTAAAACAGTAGAGTCAAAATGTGAGATGAATGATCAAAACGAGTAGCTTTTAGTGAAATTTTGAAATATCAAGTTAATGCACCTTACATAAGTCTTCACACTTGATAACTGTGCTTTTAAGTATTTTTCCACACAGGATGGAGTAAAGAAGAAATGAAGCGAGGATCGTTCATTAACTTAACGAGATGCCAACACATCACTATGCAAGATAATTTGCTAGAAGACAAAAGTGGTAGGTAAAAATGATGTAACAAGGAGCGACTACTTTCTACACTAACACTTGTAGATAAGAACACTTGTCAGAGTAGGCAAGCACGGATGTGCAACAAGAGCATTTAATTTCTCGCCTAAAGTATGCTTATAAAAGAAACCCAACTTCACCTTGAAACCATATAGAGGAGGCCATCCTTTAAGAAGACCGATGAAGAATAAGTTTTAGAGTCCTTCACCATTTGTAGAAGTGTTCTTCCTCTATCCTTTCTCAATCAATATTTGAGTGAGAGCTTAGAGAGATTAGAGAGAGAGAGAAATCCCCTTCCCATTTCTCCTAACTTGTAAAAGAGCCAAGGAATGCAAACCATTGCATTATGCGGCTCGACACATTCCTTTTCTTTCCACTTTTGTACCTTTTGATGTATTGTATGAATGTTCTTCATTTTATGGTCGAGAGGCCTACATTTATAATACAATGCACTGTCTATCTTCCATTTCTGTACTTTTCATCTTGTTGATGTGTTTTATGTAGTTTAAGTTCATATTATGTACTTGGTAAGGATTCTTTAGTTATAAGTCTCATCATGTTTAGCTGAGTTGAACTCAATCACTTGGCTAGCATTGATCGTCAACTACTCAAGAGAGTAAGTAGCAAGGACATAGCTAAACATGCGTAGAAGTGAGTTTGAAAACAAATTCCATTCTGGTGTTTTGACTCCAATCATTTGTGTCCCAAAAGGAGAACAAGTGTGGTATTTAGATGCCGAGAGGTTGCTTGCCTTAAATAGAACGTTAAATATTATGTTTATAAATAAGGAAACCTAGATGTATATTGCTTGGTTTATCTTTACCACTTATGTTCCAAAAAGAGAAAAAATGTGGTGTTTAGTCGTCGAGAGGTTGATCGTCTTAATTATAAGATGGTCAAGTAATCTACATTGCATCAAAGACATACCACATAGCTTAGATCGCCCAGTGCTTGTCATACAAACATTCATTTGTAGATATGTTATGTTACGCTCTAAGTGAGCAACTTAAAATTAAAAGGGACTAGGTTAGGATGATGTGATAAAAGATGCACACCCTACCTATGTATTGCTGATTTCATAATGATATGCATGTAGTATAAGTTTTCCTATCTATCGTCCAAGTGTAAGAAAAGAGACAATTCTTGGTAAGTTCAAAGTCGAACTAAAGGAATTGGTGTTCTAATTAAATTTATCGTGCAATTAATCCTATGTGGTATACTTTATACAGTGTAAGTATACACAATATGTTTGTCCTAACTATATACACTAAAGTGAATTGGTGGTGCAAGATGATCATGGTGATGGAGTGTAATGAATTATGAACTCATGTAGCAGACACGCGATGAAAGAATACTTAACTAATTAATCACAATGTATTGTCCACTAATAATTCGAGGCAATACAAAGCATCTAATAACTTCAGAAATAAGACGAGTGCTCTCTCAACACTTTCGACATACTTGCTCTCTCTCGAGATCCAAATACTTAAAGTTAAGTTATGATTTGTATCTAGTTAATCTGCATGCATTACAAGCAATTTATTCCAAATTAAGACGAGCATCCTTTCGGTGCTTTCACGACATACATTGGACATTTCTGCAACTTATGCAAAGGATGAATTAGATGATGAGGTTGTATTTCTACAATCTCTTCCCTATCTGATTAGTTAAATACGAGTTTTCACTTGTCAGGTAATCACATTCAATAGTATTGTCTTTTCTCTCGAATAAAATAAGATAAAACACACAATTTTTTCTGCTACTTGTTTCAATTTATGCAACAATCATTCGTGGATGGTATCATGTTAGGCTCTACGACTTAATGGATGACTAGCCTAGGAAGATGCAATAAAAGGTGGACATCCTATTTATATGTTGCTGATTTCTAATGATATGCATGTCATACAAGGTTTTCTTTCTATCACCCAAGTGTAAGCGAAGAGAGGGGTTTTCTGATAAGTCTAAGGTCAAACTTAAGAAATTAGTGTTCCTATTGAATCTATCTTGCAACTAATTTTATGCAGTACGCTCTATACAGTATTAATTATGCACAAGATGATCATGGTCATAGAGTGTATGGAAATGTGAACTCATTTAGCAGGCATGGCATGAAAGAATATTTAATTAACTAATCGCAATGTATAGTGCATTAACATTTCGAGGTGATACAAAACATCTATTAACTTCATAATTAAGGCGAGTGTCCTCTTGGTACCTTTGTCGTACTTGTTCGACTCTCAGGATCCAAAAACTTAAAGTGAAGCTATGAATTGTATCTAATTAGTTTGTATGCATCACAAGTAATTTATCCTAATTTAAGACAAGCATTGCTTTCGGTGCTTTTATAGCACACGTTAACGTTTTTGAAACTTATGCGAAGGATGAATTCGATGATGAAAGTGTATTGCTACAATCTCTTCACCGCTCTCTTGGTTAACTACGAGTTCTCACTTGTCAAGTGATTACTGTCAATGCGATTGCCTTTTCTCTCAAGAAATAAGGCTAAATTTTGCATTAACCTAAGCAAGATTTACAAGACATACATCCAGATTCTTTAATATCAATAACACATTACATTGTTAAGAAACTAATTAAATGCATTGAAATGGATAACAAGAGAGAAATGGAAGAATGGTAGAAGAAATGCATAAGTATTATAAGCGTAACTTTAGGCCTCTCAACCATAGAGTACATATTACAACTTAAGATAAGAAAAATATAAAATGAAATACATAGAAATGAATCGAGCCTCAGAGTATGGTTTCTCATACTCTTAGGCTTTGACTTTTACCTGTTGTGATGAGGTGAAATGGTGGAAAAAAACTCTCTCTTTTTTTCTAGACTTTCATCTAAAACTTAAGACAAAAAGGATCAAATGAAGAGTGAGCTTATCTGGGATCCAATTTTACACCTTGTTCTGAAGTAGATACCTCTATTTATAGGTGGGCGTGATGTTCACAGGACATTCCATGCCTCATTAATACTTCTAATAAAGCTACATCAATGTCATATAGACGTTATTTTGTTCTTTTTCTAACTTTCGCTCCAAACAAATTTATTTGCTAATGCTTTAAATAGCCTAACTTGTTGTGATTGTCGCCTTGTTGGTTGAACACTTCTTCTCGCCAAGCTCTACTTTTTTTGCCTAAAATCATGCGATAACATAAAACACTATAAAACAGAGATAAAGTTCTTTTTTAGTTTGTGATACACAATTAGTTAATCAATTCTTCTACTTTTCTCGTGTTTTCTTCCAATCTTATGCGATAAGGCTTCATTATTTTACATAAAAGGCTACAGTAACGTGCATTTCTACAAATTATTATATGCTTGTGCTTTAGATCACATAGCTTGTTGTGATCGTCGCCTTGTTGGTTGTGCATGTCTCCTTGCCTGATGTTCTATCACCAAGCTATACTTCTTTTTGTTTAAAATCATGCAATAAGACAAGTAAAACGTGATAAAATAGGGATAAATTTCTCTTGCAATTTGCGATACACAAATTAATCAATTCTTCTACTTTTCTTCATGTTTTCTTTCAATCTTATGCGATAAGACTTCATCATTTTACATAAAAAGCTATAATAACTTGTATTTCTACAAGTTATCAACTAGAATACTAAGACATTTCTGCATCCCTTTCAATGCAAGTTAGTCCACATTCCATCATCATCCCATTCCATTCCCCCCATAGAATCCTCTGTGTAAATAAATAGACTAATATAGTTTTATACTCCATATTGTATAGAATTTATACCAGCTGGTAAAGAAGTAAGCATTATAACTATTATTGTTTTATAGAAATTTTCTTACACTTAGGCAAGCGTGAGGAAAACTTGTACTAAACGTTACTCATGCATGAAGGAATGCATAGATAGGATATGCATATTTTATTGCATAAACCTAGCCTAAACAGCTATTATTAGTCACCTAAATAGAGCTTGCATGACATAATTACGAAATAAATTTTGCATAGCATAACAGTCAAATAACAAATAGTAGTACAAAGTATAACAGGCCAAGTTTGTGGCGCAGTTGTATCGAGTTTTGCATGCAAGGTCACCAACAAGCAAGTTCTTGATGTTGAGATGCATCTCGATCCTATGAATCTTGAAGACCCAATTAAAGAAGAAAATGCAACGACCAATCAAGAAAAAGCAAAAGCCATAATTTTCTTTCATTATCATACTTATGAGGATTTGAAGTCAGTATATTTAACAATAAAAGATTCTCATATGTTGTGGAGTAAATTGAAAGAAATGTATGATCATTTAAAATTAGTTCATCTTCTTCATGCTTTTATGATTGGATACATTTGAGGCTACAAGATTTTAAATCACCAAGTGATTACAATTCTAAATTATTTAGTATTAGTTCAAAATTATTGTTATGCAGAGAAAAAATTAGTGATACAGACATGTTAGAAAAAACATTTTCTACTTTTTCATATCTCAAATATACTCCTATAGCAGCAATATCGAGAGAAAGGTTTTACAAAATATTATGAATGCATCTCATGTGTTATTGCCGAACAAAATAACATGAGTTGTTGATGAAAAACAACGAATTCGAACCAACTGGAACAAAACCATTCCTTGAAAAAAAATGTTATGAATTTTAATAATGGACTGGGTCATGGTCGTGGTCATGGTTATGGTGGAGGTAGAGACAATGACAGAGGAAAAAATAGTTATTATTTTGTGGTAGTCGTTCAGATAATCTAAATTTCAAAAGAACCACATGAAAAAATGATCATAAAGGGAAAACTCCACAAAATAAGAATTCAAAAAGTGATGAAGAAGTATGCTATCAATGTGGTATGACTGGACATTGGTCACATGTTTGTGATACATAGAAATACCCAGTTGATCTATATCAAGTCTCCCTAAAGAAGAAGAAAAAAAAGAAAGATGTAAAAGTCAATTGTGCCTGTTAAGATAATGATTTTAAAATGATATCATTAAAAAAGGGAGTGGAGATGACCACAAGGTGATGGACCTAGGTGGCCAAAGAAAGGAAGTTATGTTGAAGGTTAAGTGTCTATCACAAGACCAATGGGCTAGCTATGTGTTAAGGGCCATACTTCCATCTTTGCAGCTAATAGTGGTAGTAGGCCATTAAGATAGGCTATGCGTTGAGATAAGTCTTGATCTAGTGGGATCCATGTGGTTGATTAGGGTTAAACATCAGCTTAGTGGCTGATAAATCAAGTAGAAGGTAGCAAAGTTAATCCATAAAGAGTCTACAAATAGGTGAACTTGGGTTGAAGAGTTCTCTCATTTTCCTTATGTAAAATCCATAATTTTGGTGTCATTTGAAAGCTGAGAGAGTCTAGTTTTTTAGTGTGAACTACTGTTAAAAAATAATTTGAGGAAGATGCTGAAGAACTGCCATATTACACAAATTTTGGTTGAATTCGAGCGACACTTGAAGATTTGAGCATATCTCGAGTTTAAGATAAAATTCGAAGCTAAGATTTTGAAGTGAGTAAGTTAAAGGATTTAGAACATGTTTATATAAGGATTTTTTTTTTCAATTTGATGAATGGATTTAAATTTATTAAAATCATAAGTATCAAAACTTGAATAAACAAGAGCTACAAGCCAAGGACAAGTAAGTTAGTGCTTGTATGGATCTTTTGACAAATAGGCGAGGAGCACTAAGTATGTGTAGGCGAGAGGTTAGCACACGTAGGATAGGTGGCTAGACGCAAGTCGCGACCAAGGGATGTCGTTTGCATGCACTGTTATGCGGCAAAGGGTAGGGTGTGAACATGGAGTAAAGCACGAGGCCAAGAGTTGTGCACGATGAGAGACCTCCTGTGAGGTTAGTTGGGTATAGCTAGACAACCATCTTGATGTCAAAATGCAAGGCATGTGCCCACCGGCCATGCCTGTGGAGACTACCTTGTAAGCTTTGCATTGACATTATTATATTTTGGTATTTTGAGGTCTCTAAATTGATTTTTAGATGTTTATTAAATTCAAGAGATTAATTAAGGATTATACCCCTTATTTCAGAACAAGAAGAGATTGAGCAAGTGTATCAACCCAAGGAATTAGCCTAACCTATCAGTAACAAAAAAGATTTCAAGTTTCCTATAAATATATATCTTGGAAGCATGATTTATAAGCCTGAGTATTTTGATATGCTTTTCTAAATACTTAGCATGTTTTTCTTTAAGCATGAGATTTAGTCAAGTTTTTAATATGCATGATTTTCAAGCACGTTTACAAGCTAAAGTTATTTTATTAGCCACGAGATGTTGTTTTTAAGCTAGTACTTTATACTCAAGAATTCTATGATGAATATTATGACCCTTTGGGGATAGTATTATATTCACATAGGAGAGTTTCATTGTTGTGTTGAGAAGCTCTATAACAGCGAAGACGTTTTGAGTATTAGATGAGCCCCATTAAAATGTGGACATCGGGAGTATTGAGCGTGCCCTACTACAATGTAAATACCGAGTTAAAGAAGAGATATGTTTTTGTTAAGTTTTTATAAACACGTTTAATAAGAATTGAACTACTTCATTACTTTTAGTCACTCATTGAGTACTCAACTCATGATTTCAAATATTTTCTTATTTTTCATGTAGCGATCGTGAACCCTAGGTTTAACCTACCACTGCTAGTCTACCCTAACATGCATAGAAAAATAAATGTTTTTCGCCTAAATTAGCCTATATAAAGCCTTCATCTCTACCAAGAAGAGGAGGTCTGAATGGACAAAAAACTAGAGAGTTTCAGGAGGTTTGCTTCCGTGAAAAAAGAAATATTGATTGGGTTAGGGTTTGATATCTTTTTTAAAAGAAAATAATAAATATAAAGAGTAACTTATATATGGTTCAAAAAGTAGTTTTATCTTAGCTTAGGTACGTAGTTAACCATTAATGGTTCCTCTCCTTGGCCGAAGTTATAATGATTTGTGGCTGTTGGATCATGAGAGCTCTTAGGGTCTTCATATTTCGAATTACATTATATATTTAGGAAAATAATAAGAACAATTAGTTTTAGGTTTAAAAGAAACTCCTTTTTACTAATTTTTAAAAGAGAGTTTTTAAATTTAAAAGTCAGTCGCTGCTTGAAAGCGTGTGTAGAAGGAATGAATACACGGAAAGAATAGTGAAACGCAAACCTCAAAAAATCCCATTCCTTCTTCTTCGCTGTTCTGGCGCCGT
>JBBPDI010000022.1:11486137-11522028 GCA_037974545.1 Cucumis variabilis
TTATCTGATCATACTCTTACTCTATGTTTCTTCTAAAGTTTGGACATTCACATTTTATATATTTTATATTGAGCTCTATTTTTATGTGTGGAATAAAATAACCATAGATTAACAAGAGTTTTGCTTTAATTGAACAGGTGAACTAGGGGCATCTGGTTGTTACTGTGATTTGTTAAGATGAAGAAGGCCTTTCATCAAACTGTTAGAGACTTGTAAGCTATCGTCTTCTTCGTTCATGAAGCTTTGATCACATCATTTAAATTTTTTTTATTGTAAGTCAAGACACATGATTACTTGTCTTTACAATCTAATTGACTTTTGTCAAACGATCATTACTGAAGTTTTTAAAATATTTTTGTTTGCACTTAATTAGAAATAATAGTTTAGACTCAAGTGGGATGGAAACAAGGTAAGTCTTCTACTTATCTATGGCTTAAGTTCTGTATATGTGTATATATATATATATATATATATATATATATATGCTTTCAAATTCCATGTAATCATGATCCTATAACTCCTTGGTATGTTCTACTGCTAGAACCAATTTGGTCCTTGTTCTATGATAAGATTTTGAGTCTGTATGTATTCCTCAACCTATAACATATATTTCATATTCTTTTTTATGATGATCTGTCTACTTCCCTACTTTTCCTTTATTGACGTTATCATATTCTTCAGTCAATTTTTTTGGTGGTTTCAGTCCTACTGTGGTGGTTGATTGGTTGGTTGGTTAGTCTTTGTATTTAGGTTATACTTTTTTGACATTTTTTATTCTTTTAATTTTCTGTTTGGTTCCTCTACACTTGGCTCTTTTTCTTTGTCTCCATATATATCTCAGGGAGGGTTTAGGATATTTACCTACATAACATAAGTGTTCCTTAAGTTTAGACCTTCTTATGTGAATATATATTAAGCTTGTAATCCTTATGGTTTTATTACAGTTAAATAATAGGTTTTTTTAACATCGTCTATGTTTTTTTAAACTTATTTTTTAGTTATTTTCACTTTCGTACTTGTATATGATTACTGGGGTTTGTTAGTGGCACCAACAAACTTGAGCTATGTGATGTCTCCTAATTTTTTAAGGAAGTTTAGCTTTGATTTGAGCTACATGGTATTTAATCATTTCTATTATTGATGATTTTTTAGTGGTGAAACTTTTGTCTCACGTCTAAAGTTATATCTATTATAGAGGTTGGTTTTTTTTTTTTTTTATGTTTCATAAAACTTTTGAGCCATTAATTAGTACACATTCTCATGGAAGATTGTCTTTTACTATATCATATTCTTCAAGGGATTGTCGTTATGTGAATGTAAACCCAAAATCTGAGTACCCACAATTTTTTATTTTATTATTATGACCATACGGTAGCTAATACTTGTGACTTGTTTAGATAATCTTTTTTCTTCGAGCTTTTGTACTTGTTATTTTCTGATATGGTGGATCACTCTTATTTGAAAGAAAGAAAGACAAAGAACTAGGTTTGCTATTAAATATTGCTTTCCAATTTTTGCTTTGCGTTTGATGTAATACGTTTTTATGGAAAAATATTTTGTTTCAAACCTTAGTAGGTTTCTTTCTAATCTATTTGGATGTAAAGTGTTCAATAACCAAGTTACCTTACATTTATATTGGTTTATTGTCTTGGGAGAACAAAATCTAACAGGGAGAACGAAAACCTAACAAGGCAGCTCGTTATGCCAGTTGCAATACTCATCTTAGAATCGGTAAGTCAGACTCTTGAGTTTACTGCTTGCATTTTGTTCATTGAATTTTAACTTGAGCCTCATGTAACCTCCCTTCTGTCTTCTTCTACCGTAAATTCAGAGTGATGATTTAGAGTCTCCTGGATATGTGCTTCAATACTATTTTAGAGGAAGGTATACCATTTCCCTCACTACTTTCATTACAATGTAACATTTCTTGTATTGCTTCACTTTTATTTTTCTAAAGTGTAAAAGCGTATCTGTTCTTGTGATGTAGAGTAGGACTCTGCCTGTGAGAAAATTAAGGATATACAATCTAGCTTGACAAAGCATTTAAAGAAACAACAAACATTACTTGGGGACACATTTGTGAGAAAGTTTCTTGAATAATTTTTATCCTTGTGGTACATACATAATACTTAGAAGTTTTACGTTCCCTTAAACTTTTAAATCATGTTTTTATGAGTTGTAATTGTGTTTATCCTCTTCTGAATTACGTTTTTATCAACCATCAAGAACTTCGGCTTTCTTGACGATTTTAAAACCATCAAGAATAATAATTCTTGACAGTTTAAAAACATCAAGAGAGTCTGTTCGGAGATGCCAGTATCAAAAGAAAATTAATGTGTTTTTTTTCTTTTTTATTTAAAACTATACAATTTCTCTCAATGCTCCAAACTAATGTAGTTAAAGCAAATTGAAGTTTATGTCAGATCTTTCTTTACTTGTCAAATGAGAAAACAAATGATTATAGATGCTTTTGGATGATAGATGGTGATTTTGATTTTGATTTACGTTTCCCTATTTTTTTTTTTTTTTAAGAAATGGTGGATGCAATGAAAAATGTTCTAAAGCTGGATATCAAATTGACTGTTGAGGAAAGAAATTGGTTTAGGTATTTTACATTTTTTTGAAGCTTTTTTATTCGTAGTTTCAGATTGTTTATGGGATATTTGAATAGGTTTTGAAGCTATTCATGGTTAGTTGTCTTTAACTTCAGACTCAAATCTAACCCTTCAATTATTTTAAATCTACAAGTTTGGGCCTCCATATTCCATCAAACACAAAATTTTCATTATCTCAAAGGATATGGATGATATAGCTCGTGTTTATTGTTGATAAAAGTTTTCACTGCTCATTTCAGTTCTGAGCTGGAAGTTTAAAAAAGAAACAATTTCAGTTTTAAGACTTCAAACCTCTTGGTGACCAAGAGGATGAGGATATAGCATACACACTCCAAGACTATGAAGCTTTTCCTAGAAGGTAACATTTATTGTCTCATGTTCATTTGGTATGTTATTCTATGTTGCTTACTTTGTAATACTATTTTATTTTGGAGCTATTTAGTCAATTGATTGTAAATTCTTACTACAGTTGAGGATATGTGGAAGATATCCAAATGGCACATAGGTCAACATCTTTGGTGTACTAGTTGTTCACTTGCAAGTAATTTCTTCCTTAAAGGGATAGACTTTAGTTTTGGTATACCACACATGTTTTTGGTTATATAAGATAGTTATTATTTTTGATGATTTTGGAATGGGTCACATAAATAAAATTTTAGTTGACTATATTGGATTGGAATTGTGTAATTGTTGATAATATTGCTCATGAAATTATTGTTGGTTTACTTATTATACTAAATTATTTGTCATTTTTTTCTTGTGTAACTACTGGTTGGAGAGTTTATTTTGTTGATAGATATGTTTTATTGAAACGAATGTACGTAATGCAGAAAATAGGAAATAATTTTTTTTGTATATTTTATATATTAATAAATCGTATACATGATGTTAAATACATGTCAAATATACTATCTTACTTCAATCAAATATACAATTTTATTTGACGGATAAATAGTGTCAAATATACTATCTTACTTGATAGGCAAATAGTGTCAAGTATATTATCTTGATGTGTAAATGGTGTCAAGTATATGATCTTACTTGACGTGCAAAAACCGTCAAGTATATGACTTTACTTGACACGTAAAAGGCGTCAAGTATATGACTTACTTGACACATAATAAGCGTCAAGTGCGATAGGTTACTTGACATTAATACAGTGTCAAGTAAAGGTATACTAGACGGTTTTTTAGTGTCAAGTAATGTAACTATACTTGACGCTTTTAAAATTGTTAAGTATACGTTTACTTGACACTGTATTAATGTCAAGTAAACCAATTTCTGTAGTAGTGACGACTTGCTTGGTTCAATAAATTCTTAAATACCACATTTGTTATATCTTCTTCAAAATTTACCCCATTGATAAATGACATTTCATTCTCTAAACTTTCCTTCATCTCTTCTACGTGTTCAATACCAGCTAGTAAATCATGTAGCATACCCAACATTTCGTTTTCATAAAAATAAAAAAAAGAGTTACTGCTAGTTCCTTCATCAAAAGGATTATTACTACTACTCATTCCTTCATCAAGTCTTTGCATAGCTTTGTTCAAGTTCACGGACTCTTCATGATACACCCAGTCTATGTATGAAGAGGCTATTCCAGTGGTTAATAGGTATCGCTCCACACCCTCTAATGAGTCCTAATTCGAATTCATACATCTCTTGCATGGACACCTTATTTGTTTGTAATTATTGACGTGATATTTTGCAACCTCTTAAAATTGGAAAACTCCTTCTCTGTACTCAACTAAAAATCTATCTCTAAGTTTCATCCAACTCTTTTCCATCTCATTAAAAGCCCTAAAACATAAATATGTTTGATTAGTTTTATATCTATCGTCTCAATTACTCCAACTTACTCCATAAATAAGCTATATTGTCCAATCTCTAATCTTGCACTAAAATTAAATTTAAATCTAACACTTTCAACATACATAACAATTCATACATAATTAATTAAAACTACTTAAGAATCCCAAAACTAGTAATTAGCAAATTAGAAACTAATTTTTTGACATAAATAAATAGGCTACGATAATTGCAAGATAACCATAAAATTCAAATTCATGTTCAACTTTAAATTCAAATTCGTATTAGAATTGATATTAAATAGAAATTCATATTCAAACTCAAATTTAAATTAACTATCAAATTCAATATCTAATTCGTATGCAAATCTTTAAAAAAAACATACATTACACATACATTACATAATATCAACATACAATCTCAAATTTACACATACAATCTAAATCTTACATATAAAAACTCAGACATTTTCACATAAAAACGAACAAAATATATTACACATACATACATCTCTTGCATGGATTACACATGCAAAATTACATAGTACATTACACATACATATAATGAATTTCAAACTACACATAATATCAATACACATATTATGCTTACATTTGTGTAATACATACATAAAACAATATATACATGCATTTTCATAGTTTCAAAAAATCGGACAAAATCTTATACCAAGAAAATCGACGACGAAGGACAAGGGAGAAGCATGGAGCAATGGGCGACAGATAAACGGTAGCGAATGACCGACGACGAACAAGGAGCGACGAACGATGGAGGCAGACGACTTTTTCTTCTTCCCTCTCTTTCTCTTTTCTTTTCTCTTTAGCAAGTGATTCTGTGTTTTGTAATTACAGAACAAATAAGGAGAGGAAAGGGCGATGCAACTCGAAAATATCAATCTTTCCCTTACCCTGACGTTTCACTAATGGCGTCAGGAAAAGTTCAATCGTAAAATTAAATGTTGGCCTTTCCCCAATGCCAATTCATGTACACATCGAAAAAAATTAATAATAATTTAATTTACTAAGACATTTACTGACGTTGGCAAAAGGTCAGGGTATATCAAGACAGTCCCTAACGTATAGTACGACGTGTCGGAAAAATATTAATAAATTTTTAACACCTAACTTTCCCTTACGTGCTTTATGGTGGCATTGGGGAAACTTTAATGAAATTTTTAATTATGATATAACCCGACTCCAAAAACGTGTGTGTCAGCCTTGCCTTTCTATACCAATATTGTAAACCCGATGTCAGCTTTTCCTTTGTTTGAGGATATCTATTTCTCGACGTTCGTAACAACATCGAGAAACCCTCGTTTTCTTATAGTGAGGTGAGGGCAACTCAACAGCGCTGACCCAAGAAACCTCCAATTTCAGGGGTAAGATCGAATGGATTACTAGGGACATAGAGTGCAAGATGAAATTCACTCCTACCTGCATTAGAGTTAGTAGATAGGTTGTTCCCTTCAGAAACTGAATCCAAGTTTTGAACAAGGAACCCTACTCTCTCATTGGTCCAAGAAGGATTTAGTTTATAGGTTGAACCTAAAACCAATTGTTCGATAGTAGATAAGTGAGACTTAAGGTGAAAGAGTGGTCTCAGGAGTAAAACAATATTTTGATCGAACCCATCTTACGAACAATCTATGAAAAATTAGCTTATTGATCATAGTTATATCAGATGGACATAAATATATCTATCCTAGGGATAGTGCAACTACGAGACTTTTGGAGAATGACTCGTTAGTTAATGAATATTGATTAGTTCGGTTTAAAATGTTTTAGCCAGTTAATCTCAAATCGTTAGAGTCCATGATCTATAGATCCATTAGTTTCCCCTGCAAGCTCATATATAATTAACTTAGAATAATATGTTGGAATAATTCAAATTGTTTGAATTAGTTAAAGAGAGAGAAATCGATGAATATATGCGACATAACCATTGGTTATAAGTTTGAGATAGAGCTTTATATTTAAATATGATTTAAACATTAAAAATATGAATACTAATTCATATTCGGAAGCTCAAAATTGATGAAAATGGTCAAAATTATAAAATAGTCAAAATGTTGACTTTTAACTTTGAAAAATCAAACTTTGACTGGCTTTTTATTCAAATATGATTTTGAATTTCAAAAAAATAAATGCAGATTCGTGCTCAGAAGATCAAAATTAGTCAATGCAGACAAAATGGTAAAAAGTTAAAATGCTAATTTTTGACTTGAAAAAGTCAAAGTCTGACTTTGACTTGAATGGACCATATTGTTCTTGGACTAATGTTAGCGGTGAATGGATAAGAGCCCTATGCAGTAAAAAATTTAACAAACAACTTAACTCAATTAAATTGATTTGGAATTTAAAAAATACCAATACATTGGAAACAATAATTACATAAACAAATTTCTATGGCTAAACATGCTTCTAAAAAATACAAAGAAGAGAAAAGAAGTACTTACGTTTGTTGATGCTTCTATATCTACTAAAACTCCAATATTAGAGCACCACCATTTGGAGACCTTACTATTATCTAAGAATTAAATTTGTTTGTAGGAACAAAAAATTGGAATGAGAATTTTGCTTTTACATAGAATAATTTTTTAGAGAGTTTTTCAGAGTACCAACTATTTAGAGAAAAACTATTTCACAGTCGTCCTCCTGCCTCCCTTTTCTTTAGAATAAAGAAGGGGGAGTTAGAGAGATCGTTGGGTTAGTGGGAGAACCTCCAATGTTTTTCATTTTAATTTAATTTAAAATAAAATAACATAAGGGAGAGGCAAATGTTGCTACTTCCACAAGAAAGTTCCATAGAGGTTCGTCCTCTAGAACTAAGTTTGTGCCTTCTTCATCTGGCACTAAGAAGTGGAAGAAGAAGAAGGGTGGTCAAGGAAATAAAGTTAACCATTGCTAAAATGAGCAAGAAAACCAAGGCTGCAAAGGGAAGTTTCCATTGTAACCAGGAGGGACATTGGAAGAGAAACTGTCCCAAGTACTTGGCAGAAAAGAAGAACGCCAAACAAGGTAAATGTGATTTACTAGTGCTAGAGACTTGTTTAGTGCAAAATGATGATTCAGCCTGGATAATAGATTCAGGTGCCACTAATCATGTTTGTTCTTCATTTCAGGGAATTAGTTCTTGGCGGCAGTTGGAGACTGGAGAGATGACGATGCGGGTTGGAACTGGGCATGTCGTCTCAACGGTTGCAATGGGAGGGCTTTGATTTTGTTTACAAAAATCTTTTCTTTTATTAGAAAATGTATATGTTGTTCCTGATTTGAAAAGGAACTTGATTTCTATAAAATGCTTACTTGAACAATCTTACTCTTTAACTTTTAATGTAAATAAAGTGTTTATTTGCAAAATGGTGTTGAGATTTGTTTAGAAAAGTTAGAAGATAATCTTTATGTGTTAAGATCGTTAACATCTAAATCTCTCCTTAGTACTGAAGTGTTTAAAACTGCAGTGACTCAAAACAAAAGACTTAAAATTTCTCCAAAAGAAAATGCTCATCTTTGGCACCTAAGATTAGGGCACATAAATCTCAATAGGATTGAAAGGTTAGTAAAGAATGGACTTCTAAGTGAGTTAGAAGAAAATTCTTTACTTATATGTGAGTCATGCCTTGAAGGTAAAATGACCAAAAGACCTTTTACTGGAAAAGGTCATAGGGCCAAAGAATCCTTGGAACTTGTACATTCAGATCTATACGGTCCTATGAATATTAAAGCAAGATGGGGGTTTGAATATTTCATCACTTTTACTGATGATTATTCAAGATATAGGTATGTTTATTTAATGCAATATAAGTCTGAAGCACTTGAAAATTTCAAGGAATACAAGGTTGAATTTGAAAATAAAGGAGAAATCGAACGTTGTTGGACATGGTTCGGTCTATGATGAGTTACTCTTACTTACCTAATTCGTTTTGGGGTTATGCAGTGCAAACTGCAGTCTATATTTTGAATTGTGTTCCATTGAAAAGTGTTTCTGAAATGCCTTTGAAATTATGGAACGATCGTAAAGGTAGTTTACGTCATTTCAAAATATAGGGTTGTCCAGCACATGTGCTTGAGACTAATCCTAAGAAATTGAAATCTCGTTCAAAATTATGTTTATTTGTAGGCTACCCCAAAGAAACTAGAGGTGGTTGCTTCTATGATCCTAAAGATAATAAAGTGTTTGTATCGAAAAACGCTACATTTTTAGAAGAGGACCACATAAGGGAGCACAAATTGTATAGTAAGATAGTATTAAATGAACTTTCTAATGAAACTACTGAATCTACAACAAGAGTTGTTGAAGAACCTAGAGGATTAACTAGAGTTGTTTAAGTCGGTTCATCTACTAGGACATATTAATCTCAATCGTTGAGGGAACCTCGATGAAGTGGAAGAGTTACAAACTTACCTATTCGTTATATGAGTTTAACTAAAATTTTAACTGTCATATCTGATGGCAAAATTAAGGATCCATTGACTTTTAAGAATGCAATGGAGGATGTGGATAAAGATGAATGGATCAAAGCTATGAATCTTGAATTGGAGTCTATGTACTTCAATTCAGTATGGGATCTTGTAGATCAACCTGAAAGGGTAAAACCTATAGGTTGCAAATGGATCTACAAGAGAAAAAGGGGTGCAAATGGTAAGGTGCAAACTTTTAAAGCTAGACTAGTGGAAAAGGGTTATACCCAAGTGGAGGGAGTTGACTATGAAGAGACTTTCTCACCTGTTGCCATGTTAAAGTCTATTCGAATACTTTTGTCCATTGCTGTATATTATGACTATGAGATTTGACAAATGAACGTTAATACTGCTTTTTTGAATGGCAATCTTGAAGAAACCATCTATATGCAACAACTAAAAGGATTCATAACTCCAGGTCAAAAGAAAAAAGTTTGCAAGCTTAATCGTTCCATTTATGGATTGAAACAAGCTTCTCCATCTTGAAACATAAGATTTGATACGGTAATAAAATCTTATGACTTTAATCAAATCGTTAATGAACCTTGTGTCTACAAGAGAATCATCAACAATTCAGTAGCTTTCTTAGTTCTGTACGTAGATGGTATCTTACTCATTGGAAACGATATAGGTGTACTAACTGATATCAAACAATGGCTGACGCCTAATTTCAAATGAAAGATTTGAGAGAGGTACATTTTGTTCTAGGCATTCAGATCTTTAGAGATCGAGAGAACAAAACGCCAGCTTTGTCTCAAGCATCGTATATTGACAAGATAGTTGTTAAATATTCAATGCAAAACTCCAAAAGAGGTTTACTACCTTTCAGGCATGGAGTTGTTTTGTCTAAGGAACAATATACTAAGACACCTTAAGAGGTTGAGGAAATGAGACATATCCTCTATGCATCAGTTGTTGGCAGCTTGATGTATGCGATGTTATGTGCTAGACCTGACATCTGTTATGTGGTGGGGATAGTTAGTAGATATCAATCAAATCAAGGATTTACTCACTGGATTGCCGTTAAAACTATCCTCAAGTATCTTAGGAGAACGAGGGACTACATGCTTGTGTATGGTTCTAAGAATTTGATCCTTGCAGGATACACGAACTCTGAATTTCAAACTGATAGAGATTTTATAAAATCTACTTTAGGTTCAGTGTCCACTCTTAATGGAGGAGCTGTAGTTTGGAGAAGTATCAAGCAAGGATGTATTGCTGACTCCACCATGGAGGCAGAATATGTCGCAGCTTGTGAAGCTACCAAAGAGGCTGTCTGGCTTAGGAAATTCTTGACTGATTTGAAAATTATTCCAAATATTTCAAAGCCAATTACACTTTATTGTGATAACAGTGGGGCTGTGGCTAATTCTAGGGAGCCGAGAAGCCACAAGCGTGGAAAGCATATTGAACACAAGTATCACTTGATTCAAGAGATAGTGCATCGAGGGGACGTGATTTTCAAACAAATAGCTTCGACACACAACGTTGCTAATCCGTTTACAAAGTCTCTCATTGCTAAGGTGTTTGAGGGTCACCTAGAGAGTTTGGGTCTACGTGACATGGCACACTTAATCTAGGGCAAGTGGGAGATTTACTGGGTGCATATTGTATGCCTTAGTTTCTTGTTTTATTTACTATTATAGTGTTTTAACTTTTATGTTGTACACCCCGCTAACTTTAGGACAAGTGGGAGATTGTTGGGATTGATGACCTAAATCTTGTGGTCTTGTAGTTTGTAATTGTGTATATTATACAAACATTTTATTTATCTAATAAAATAAAGTGTGTTATTTTATTTGACATTTAGTTGCATTAACCTACAAAACCAATAAACTAAAATCTAAGGTTATCTTCTGTAACCTCAACATGTATGTGGAGACATATAAGTGGATCATGTTTAAATGATAACCTAAATGGTCTGTAGTAAATGGATAAGGTTGGATACCTTATCCTGATGACACTACAAATACGACCTGTTTTGTAGTTGTTACAATTGTTTTATAGTTGTTACAATTGTTCTAAAGTGCTACAAATGATTTGATCCTAATCATTCGAGTCGAGACATTAGAGCAGGGATATTCTATACAAAGAGTTTGTATAAGATTGAACCATGAAATGAATAGTCTCTCTTATTAACACCGTTACTAGTTGAGACTACAATGCACCAAGATGACAATAGGTGACTTGACCTGAATCCTAAGTGAGTTGTGAACTCCTGCCTATGAAGGCAGTCCTTTGATTTGCATGGGTGAGAGTGGCCTATATCGTCAACTCAATAGGCCTATCATTTTGGGGATTTGTTTGATTAGGGAGTTGGGAACACCACTACACAAGAAGAAATTCACTCCTCTATAGATAGAGTAAGTAGAGAAATTGTTCTCTTAAGGGCGGATTTCAGGGCTTGGACAATGTGGCCCCACACCCTCTCTTGGCTCGAGAGGTGTTCAATTATAGTGGGACTATAACTATTGTTTATTAGAGGTATTGGTGATACTTAAGGAGTTAGATGTAACTACAGGGGCAAAACAATAGTTTTTGGCCTAGCTGTACTTATAAGCAATTTGTGAAGGGTCATCGCACTGTTGATTGGTTATTTCTAATGGACACAAAAATATATCTAATGAATAGTGATTAATTTAATTAAAGAGTTTAATTAATTAATCTCACATCATTTGAGCTTTAATCTGTAGGTCCAAAAGGTCCCCTTTTTAGCTCAATAAGGATAAATGAGAATCAAATTTATTTTGGTTTAATTTGAATCGTTCAAATTGATTAAAGGGAATAAATTGTATATGATACAATTAATATAATATATTTGATACATTATAATATAAAGTTTTTATGAGAAAAATTAATATTTGAATAAGATTCAAATAATAATAATATGAATAAGATTCATAAATAAACTATGGCTTAGAAATTAATATGGATTCGATTCATATAAGAATTATAGATTATATGAGAAGATCTAAACCATTGGTTATATTATATATGATATAATATAAAATTAATATTATATAAGATATAATATAATTTAAATTTATATTAGATTTATATTAATATAAATTTAAATAAAAAAAATATCTACGTGATGAAGAGGGAGGAAATTATGATAACTTCCCCTTCATCTCTCTTCCTATCTTTTGGTTAAGATATAGAAGGGAGGCATGCAATCTTTTCATAGTAGAATTTTACGATCTATTGGTTCCAAAAGAAAATTTCTCTCTGCAATATTTTTCCTTTTAACAAACAAAAAACACAGAAACTCTCTGTTGTTTTTTTTATCAAGGAAGACTTCGTGGTGTTCTTTGGGAGGTTCGAGAATTCTTGGGAGGTTTTACAAAGGTTAGTTTTCTTTTCTTCCATAGAAGCATGTTCAGGTGTTTTCTCTATGTTTCAAGTTGAATTTCTTTTGCACAGCGTTCACACGCTTCGCTATGGGAATCTCATTCCTTCAAGTTTTACTATGAATCTAATTTACATTAAATTAATATTTGAACTCATTCAAATATTTTATTCTCTCATAAATTAATTTTGAATCATATCCAAAATTAAATTTATATAATAAAGTTTAATTAAAATATAAACTTTATATTATAATGTATCACCATACATTATATTAATTTCTAAAGTATATTTGAACATTTTAAATTACAACCAATACAAATAAATGTCATTATCCTTTACGAGCTAGGAATGTAACCTAATGGACCTACAGATCAGAAGCTACAACGATATCAAATTAATTGGCTAAACTCATTAATCACATTAATCAATATTCATTAATTGTGTGTACACTCCACTACAGACTCACAGTTAAAATCTTCTCGCTATAGATATATTTTTGTATCCATAAATATAGACCAATAACAGTAAGTTGGTCCTTCACAAGTGTTTGTAACACCAGTTGGGTCAAATTACCATTTTACCCATAGGTTACTTCGAGTCCTTAAATACCAATGCTCTTATAATGAACAACCTATTTATGGTCCAATCATTTAATAGAAATCTCTCTCGTGCCATAGAGAGGGTAGGGCCTTTTGTTTAAGTCCCAAAGGCACCATTTAAGTGAACACTTATCTATTTACCCTAAAGTTGGGAAGGAGTGAATTCCATCTTGTATGATTAGATTCCCAACTTCCCACTCAATCTTCTCCCCAAAATGATAAGCATATTGAGTTGGCAATCTCACCACTCTCACCCGTACAAATCAAAGGACAATCCCAAGCAACAGAAGTTCATAATACGCTCAAGATTAAGACTAAGTTACTTAGGTCATCCTAATGAAATAGAAACCTAACGAGTTAACGGAGTTACATCTAGTAGTTACTATTTTCTGATCTGATCTTATGCAAACTCATTGCATAAGATACCCTAACTCGCATGTCACATACACAAACATGTTAGATCATTTTGTTTATATCAAATACAAAGTGAGCCATATTCATAGTGTTACCTGAATAAGGTACCTAGCCTTATCCCTATACTATAGATCTTTTAAGCTGATCTTGAATATTGATTCCTTTATGTCTCTACATATTGTTCACGATTCATCAAACTACTTAATATGTCAGTTTATTGGATTTAGGTTATTGAGACAAAACCAATAATATAATCAATAACACTTATTAAAATTATAATAATAACATTTTATAAATAATGGTCAACCGATTACTTTTACTATCTACGTACGAGTTTTAGGACATAAAACCTAACAAGTAGAAAAATCCAATACTTTGTTGGATAATCCCACTAACACTTAGTGCATTAGGTGACTACGTAAGATGTAAACACCTAGCCTACTATGTTTCACTAATGGTTAGTGAATTATTAAGTGTTTATATTTAAGAAACTAATTCGATGCAAGTTTGCATGTAATTGGCTTATTTAAAGAGATTTTTCAATATATTTTGAGAACTTTTTGCAAAATTTTGTACTTTTGAATTACAAAATTATTTCAACATAATTTTCTCTCTCAAATATTAAACTAAAGTTCCACCTTCAATTTCGAGTTCGTGTTTATGAAGAGTTATCAAGGAACTTGGAAGCAACAGAGGTAATTTTTTCCTTTAACCCTAATTTCTTTTAATTAGGGTAATTATGTACGTTAATTACTAAATCGTTTAGTGGCAATTAGAGAAGAATTTGATCCGTTTTTTCGTTGAGCGTGTCTCATTTTTCATTAGTAAGAAGTAAACAATCGTTTGAAGATAGAAAGCTAAATGATCGCATAAGAGGGTAAACTATCGTATAGAAAGCTAAATCATCGTGTAAGAGGTTGAATGATTGTATAGAAAGCTAAACGATTGCATAGGAGGTTGTAGGGTAAAAGATCGTGATGACATTTCCTGCATAACCAAACATAGTTATAATTAATTTCTAGACATCTTATTCCCATGCATTATATTTCTAGACATAATTTATTCTTAGCAATGTTATTCTCATCCCTTTTCTCTCAATCCAAATGGCTCCTTAAAAATAAATAAAGAAACAAAATAATGTAAGAATATAAGAATGATAAAATTAAAAGATTACAGCCTAGTTCAGAATATATATTTCTCAAAGTTCTAATTTTGAAATATATTTCTCAAACTTCTAATTTCGAAATATATTTCACTTCTAGATTTTCTCTTAATGTTAGGACAAAATTAACCTTCATACCCATTCTCTCACTTGATAAAGTTTCTAAATTCTAATCATTTAATTATATTAAAAATTCAACCGAAAGTGATATTATTTTATATGATATTTATCCCTCCATTTTAGGGATTTTGTTTGTTATATATATTTCTTATTTGATTTTTGTTATATTTATTATGCACATTTCCTTTTGTTATTTTCAACAAGGCATTCCTACATTTTCAACAGCACATTCAATTCATTTTTGAATCCTGATACACAATGGTTTTTTCGTATATACAGTGTTTTGTTTTTGTTTTTTTGCACTGTGATTAGTTTTGAGACAATTTTGAAAAATAACACACTTTTAAGGTAACACTTTAAAAAAAAAAGCTTGTAAATTTATTTTTCTTGGTCAATTTCAGCCGTTTTCAACACCAAGATTCTTTTCAAATTTTTAAAAATTGTTTCAACATAATTTCTCGGTCCATCTCGATCAAGATCGTCACTGAGATTGTTGATTTTTGTTTTTAAATTTCAAAATAAAAGGTATCTCATATGTCAAAATATCTTTGGGAGCTCAAATGCTATATATTCTAAAAAACCATAAACTCTATGCTCATTTTAGCCGAGACGAAACGTGTTTGCTCCCAAAATTGAAAAGATTTGTCTAAGTTTTGCTCCTCGAAATTTTAAGAAGTCATCCTTAAGTTTAAATTTGTGAAGGTGATTTACTTTGAACGATTTCGTAGATTACGGATGGATTTTAAGTTTTGTTATATTAATATTCAATTGGTCGAGATTAGTTGAGAAAAATATTGTTTTAAAATTTGATATAAAATTATATTTTTAAATAAATTAATTAAATAGTTTAATTAGTTATTTTAGGTTAAAATATCAAATTTTCCATACTTAGATTTTGTTCAATTTTAGTATGTACTTTAAAATTCTAATTTTAGTCCTTACACTTTCGATAAATCTTAAATTTAGTCTCTACTATTAGAATATTTTAGATTTTTTATTATTTTTTTAATTATTTTTTTGTAAAAATTTTACTATAAATTCTAAAAATATATGTTTCTTTATCTAAAAAGTATTATGATTATTTAATCAATTTTAATAAAAATTAACGTTGAGGAACTAAATTTAAGATTTACTAAAAGTATAAAGAATAAAATTGACATATAAAAATAAAAGGACTACAATTAACTAAAATGGTATTTTAACTATTATTTTATATTTATATTTATATTTAATTAGTTGTTGAAATTAATAAGAATATAAACTTTTTTTTTTCTTAATTTTTACTTTTTAGAAGTCAAAATTCAATTTTTGACTTTGTTAGTAGATTTTTTCAACCATTAGTGGAATTATCCAACTAATAGTGATAGGTGAATGTGAGCTACTTACTTGTAACGGTGTAATTCCAAGATCTTAACACCAATTCCACCCAAATTCGATGAAACTGTCAATTTCTTATGCAATCTTGATCGCATGAATTTCTCTTTAAATAGAGGAGCTTTAATGAGATTTAGAACTCTTGGCTTGTTCTCAATTTTCTTAAATTTAATTAAAAAATCTCTTATAGAAGTGTTTTTAGAAAGGTGGTTTAAAGAATAAGAGATACGTGAGAACTAGTAACTATTGCACATGAGAAATCAACCTAATTACAACAAGAGTCTATGCAATAGGCAAAATAGTTATACAAAAGAATTGAATATAAGAACTTTCTACCTAAAAAGCTCTTTCAAGAAAAGTTACCTAACTTACTCAACACGGTTGTAAGTAGTATAACGAAAGTTGGAGTCATGTCCCAAAAGAGTTCTTGATAAGTACTTGAAACCAAGAAATCAAACAAATTAGTAATTTCTAGAATTTAAGAAAATAGTAGGCTGGGGTTTGATTGTGACAATTTGCAGGCAAGAAGAAGAAAGAAAGAAGTCTTAATCTTTAGAAAATATAATTGAATTGTAAGCAAGAACTCAAGAAATAGAAAAGCAATTAATACGATAGAGAATTGGGTGATTCAATTTAATTTCAATTAATAAGATAGTCTCTCTACTTCTAGTAGAATATGACACGGTGACATGATATTCCCCGCTTAGATGAAATTGATACGTGCTGCTGAGAGGCCTTCTCAGAGTATAAAATACAAGATTCATACTAATTCATACAATTATGTATCCATCTTAGTGGTTTCAACAAAATTAGACTGAATTGTATTAAGTTCAAGAGTTTCGAATTGGGACTTTTCAAAGTCGAACAATCACAATCTTTAAAAAAATTCATTGAAACATTCTCAAATTAGACAAACTCAATAGGATCCTAATGATACTAAAGAATTCATTCCAAAATCATTAACATTCAAGCTTTCAATGAATAGATGTTAAGATTGAACACTAAATTTACTGGGTGCTCAAATGAAGGATTTTTTATTAAAAAGCAAGAGAGCAGAATAGGCGAAGATGAAACTGATATCCAAAATTAAATAAGGAACCTCATAGAATTAAATTAAAATCACCCCACTGCCCTATAGAATTACCTTAGCCCATCGTTGAAGCTGAAGACACAGAAGAATAATTTTGCAGCATAAGTGGAGGATTTTTATTGAGTGATTGAGAGGGGTTTTATACAACTTTAAGACAATTTTGCTTACAAATCTAACAAATGATTAGGTAATACATTAAGTGAAATGAAAGAGAGATTTTTGGGGGCAAATGACAATTATTTTTACAAAGGTGCACGTCCTAGCGCGCCTTATTTTTGTTAATAATCCGATCATGTAGCACTCAAGCCTTTGTTTCTCTTGGCCTTCAAGCGCCGCAGGAAGGTCAAACTCTTCTGAAAAATTACCAAAATGCCCCTAGTTTCTTTTTTTTTTTTTTTTTTTTTTATCTGTTCTTGCTTGTTTTTAGTTTCATTTTAGGAGTTTCACGTTGCATTGGACTCGTTATGATGTCTAGATTATTATTTTCTACAAAATATGAATTTAGTGAATATATGTAATAATGAAGTCCGGAGAGAGTCAGATACTAAAAATCACAACAATTATAGCCCTAACAATATCATAGCTACAAAACTCTCTCATTCATCCTAGATTCTATCAATTTCATCACTCATCCGATCCCACCCTCCCATCCTAAGGCTGAAAAATAGTAAAAAAAAAAACTCTCATTTATGGTTCATGATCAGATTTATCAAGAATCCAACTGAAATTTCTAATTATAAAGGTTGTATATTTTACTATTCTACTCCATCCCTCATTTCTCCTTTGTCACTATGTCTCACACACCCAATAGTTATTATATATTTTACAAATTGTAATTATGCCACAAGAAAAATTATTAAATAAATTTTGTTCATATATATCTTTAAAGATTTACTTTAACTAAAAAATTAGATGAAAATTTGCTTAACATTAAAAAATTAAAAAATTGCAATATCATTCATGAAAATTAACACGACGATGGATGTTTAACGCCACATTGACCACCAAATCAACTTTCATCTTTTAATTTGAAACAAGTTTAAAGTTAAATGTTATTTTTTTAAATCAAATTCAAAAGTTTTAAAAAGAAAATAACAATTTTTAAAGTTTTTAAAAAGGAAAATTGCATCAGATGACAAAAACATTTATAAAAAAATAGTTCATGACACACCTCTTTTTTGCATATTGCAAATATGACAAGTAATTAGTGATATTAAATGGCTATAAGATGGTTATTGACTTTTAAATTTGCTACTTTTGCAACTAAAATGTAGTGACATGGGCCCTATTATCATAAAAAAAATTGCTATTTTTGTAAGTGTCACTTTAAAGAATGTTAATAATATTACTACCATATTATAATCAAAATTATTAAAATTTAAATGGCCAAAGCTTATCAAGTTTAAACAAAAATTTTGAAAACCTAAGGGACTGTTTGGGGAGGGAAAAGATATTAGTGTTTTTCACGTTTGGGACAAGGATTGAAGGGAAAAGAAATAAGTTTATTCCTCTCCTTATTCCTTCTTACTATTTCTCTTTCTTCCTCTCAATCCCTTTCTTTTCTCCCTCAATCCTTCTGTTTCTTCCATAAGTATCTTTTTAATCACATCAAAAAAAAAATTTCTTTTTTCAAAATATAAATATCTTTTCTTAATAATTATATTTTAGCGAATAAAATTATCTTTTCATTTTTTTTACAAAAATTAGTCAAAATAATAAAACCAACAACAATAATAAAATTTTCTTTTATTATTGTTGTTATTATTTTGACAAATTGCAAAAACCATTGAGAAGTGTAGTTGCATTTTTTACTATTATAAAGTTTGAAGGTATAATGTTGGCTCAATTTTTACCATTAAAAATTTTAGGTATAATAGTAATGGCCACCTTACTTATATTTTTTTTCTAATAAAGCTATTTCTAAATATAGAAAAATGGATCCAACTACTTATAAATTATCACAAAAAGTTTTTACATCTGTTACGACTTAGATATGAGCTGATAGAAAATGAATAGTTTTACTTTCTTTTTTCTTTTTTTTTCTTTTTCTTTTTTTTTGTATTTGTGAAAAATTCTCTTTTTAATATGGCAATTTTGTTACAAGTTCCATGGAATAATTTAGTGAGAGATGGGCATTATCCATTTGGCCAAAATGTGAGGTGACGTGCAATGTCCATCACCTAACGAACGTACAGCAGCTTCCCCCAATCAATTTTTAGATTTGTGTCCTCTTCTCCCCAATCATAATACACCCTATTCTATGTTTTCTTATTTTCTTTTTTCTTTAGAATAAATTTTCCTTATTTGGATGAGACTATGGGGCATTAAGAATATTCCCATCTAACTATGCTACAAATATTATACAATTTTAAATCCAACTCAAATTGAAGCAACCAAAAAGTGAAATATATATATATATGTGTATGTATATTCCCCATCAATTTATATCAATATTGCAAGTCTATCGATTATTAAGGTTTATTAGTGATTAGTTGATGACTGCTTGCATGTTCACTTGCTTTTAAATTTACAAGTCCATACCACATGTAATGCATGTGAATTTCTAGTTTTATTTTAGTTAATATAAAAGATGTTTAAAAGTAACCTAATGAATTTGAAGTAATCTATTACATGTATGACCCAAATAGTTGAGAGAGACAAAATAGGCCCGTATTAAAATCTAGAGGATAAATGTTGTTACTCTCTGTTCATACATATTTTTAATGTTAGATTATGATGTTATATATTTATGTTCTAAATCATGTACATATACTCAATGATGCAATACTTTATCATAATTGTAATAGAACAAAGGACGTAACTATCAACTTAAACGTACATATGATTCACATCTATGGTTTAGATTATTCCACTCATACACATAAAGATATAGTTCGTTAACGTATTAATTGTAACGACCCAACTTCCTTGTATTAAGCTGAAGTTATTACTTTAAAATAAATAACAATTTTGTATTTTAAAAGAAAAAGAGAAAAACGTAAATTTTTTAATAAATGACTTCAAACACACGTTCGTAAATCATGATTTGACAAAAAAAAAAAAAGAAATACTATGTACCATAATCCTAGTTTGATCCCTATCTAACTTTTAAAGAAAATAACATAAGAAAATTAACGAGTTCAAATAAAATGTTTAAAGTCAAATACTAGAAATATGAAAGGAAAGCGAAAGAAAATCTAAATCCCCTTATGGTATGTCATAGGCCCTTCATGTGGCTCTCCAGCTTCCTCTTACCTCTACCTTTGTCTGAAATATTAAACATAGAAAAGAGTGAGTATAAACATATACTCAATAAGGGACTCACTACAAGTCCCACTAGATGTCTGTTTGTGAGGCCCAAGTTCATAATAGAATGGGCATTTTGAAATAAGAGTTTGATTAAAAAGGATTTTGAAGAATGTGTTTTGAGAAAGTTTGTTTTGAGGAGTTGTTGTACTAATGTATCTCGTTGAAGTAAGGTGACGCAATGAGAAGAAGTATATGTTCAAGCCTTGTAACGTGAGAAGGGGTTGGGCGTTTGAAGCTAAGTTTAGCATTTCAAGAAAATGTCTAATCCTTATTTGACAAATGGTTTCATGTTGTGTTTAAGCTTAACCATGATCTAATGAGTTATAAGCTAACACGTGTAAAGTTGTAACTAGGAGCTTGCGAGTTAAGGAAAGCTCAAGGATGACTATTCTGGTTTTAGATTAGGTTAAATAGGATTGAAGGACTTAAAGGAAGTGTTGTTATTCTGAGAATTTTCTAAAGTGTTGGGTGTTGGGCTTTATGTCCTAAAACTCGTAGATTATAAATATAATCCATTGATTGTTATTAATAAAGTGTTACTATTATAATTTTAATAAATATTATTGATTATATTATTAGTTTTATCTTAATAACCAAAATCCAATAAACTAACATCCTAAGCTGTTTGATGAGTCTTGAAGAGTATGTAAAGACGTACAAAGATTAATGTTCGAGATCAGCTTAAAGGGTCTATAGTATACAAATAAGGTTGGGCACCTTATCCTGGTAACATAATGGATACGGTTCACTTTGTATTTGATACAAACGCAATGATCCAACGCGTTCGTGTAGATGACATGCGAGTGAGGGCATCCTATGGAATGAGTTTCAATAAGACTGGACCACGAAATAGTAACCACTAGATGTAACTCCGTTAACTAATTAGGTTTCTATTTCATTAGGATGATATTATGTATATTATAAGGCTAATTAATTAATTTTATAATAGAAACCTAACTAGTTAACGAAGTTACATCTAGTGGTTACTATTTCGTGGTCCGGTCTTATGCAAACTCATTGTAATACCCTCACTCGCGTGTCACCTACACAAATGCGTTGGATCATTGTGTTTGTATCAAATACAAAATGAGTTGTATCCATTATGTTACCAGGATAAGGTACCCAACTTTATCCTTATACTATAGACCCTTTAAGCTGATCTCGAACATTAATCCTTGTATGTCTCTACATACTCTTCAAGACTCATCAAACAGGTTAGGATGTTATTTTATTGAATTTTGGTTATTAAGATCAAAATAATAATGTAGTAAATAACATTTATTAAAATTATAATAATAACATTCTATTAGGATTATATTTATAATCTACGAGTTTTAAAACATAAATCCCAACACCCAACACTTTAGGAAATTCTCAAAATAACAACACTTCCTTTGTTTCACAGACCGTATTTTGATTGTTTGTTATATTTATGAAAATTAACCTTATTTATAGGCATTTTTTCAAATGAGCACAGACTTTTGGCTAATTTTGGTGTTGTTGACTTAAAAAAAAAATCAAAACTTTTTTCTCTCCCAAATCTCAACTCTAAGTCACACTTCCAATATCCATCTCTCTCTCTCAATTCCTTCACTTATTGAGTTTCACAACCTAGTTCTAAGTCTGAAGAATAGCGAGTCAACACTAAGTAGTGGTCCCAAGTTTGAGTTTGTGAGGAAATTATGAAAAACAAGAAGCTCCAAAGGTATGGGGTTTTTTTCTGTGAAATTGTATCAAATGACAAAAACATTTAGAAAAAAACAGTTTATAACACCTATTTTTTCCATATTGCGAAATAGCAAAATTAGTGATATCAGACGACTATCAAACGGTAATCATAAGGCTATCAGAGAGCTATCAAAAGGTAATCATAGGGTTATCAGCTTTTAAATTTGCTATTTTTGCAATTTAAAAAATATAGTGACATGAATCCTATTATCATAAATTTTTTTGCTATTTTTGTAAGGTTCCCTTTTTTTTTCTTAACCTAAATTTCACATAATTAGGATAGATGTTGCACATGTTAATTCCTAAATGGTTTAGATGCAATTAGCTAGGATAAGATTGATCCTAATTCTTCTGCACTTGTTATCGCTTCCCATCAACTATTGTGTATAAGACATGAATCACCAAGAAAAAAAAAAGTAACAAGGTTCGACATGATGCAGTGGATAATTCACATGAAACTTCTACTATTACAACTTAACTGTTATATATTGAAATAGTAAAATTGTAATAGTAGAAGAACGTGTCAATTAGAGCTGGTCTTTTACTTCCAATTTACTTACCTTCAACATGTCATGACTCATTAGCAACATCTCTTCACGAAACCACTGTTAATTGCAAAAAGCCTTTTAAACTCAGTTGAGTGTTAATTACTCTCTCAATAAATTGACATAAAAGTGTTAATTGTTTTGAACTTTCACTCTCATCATAATTGGAATTCTTTTTGGTAGGATAAGAAGTAGAGTTATTAATTAAAACAAGGACCCATATTTATTGTGACAAGTTTTTTCAACTCTCTCAATAAATTTGATTATTAATTTTATACAAAACAACTTGTTTAGATTTTTCCTTTTTTTATAATATATATGTGAAAAAATCCATCTACTTAATTTTGAAATTAATAATAATAAAGTATTATGCTAATTGAACTATGGATAAATTTGAAATATTGATGTCGATAGAAATATTGAAATTCCAATTTTATGGAAATATCAATTTTTATTGCGAAAAAATTTATGAAAATGAATAGAAATTGATAAAATTTCTTATAATTAGTTAATGAAACTTTGATTATGGATTGCTTAGAAGTCATACATGATCATTTTAAATCATGGTTTCTATCAAAGTAAGACAATGATTAGATTTCTATTATAAGTTTATGTGTTAATGTTGATGCAATAACATAAATTTTTAATAAATAGAAATATCATTATATAATAATATAAAATTTAGAAATACTTTTTAGGAGAATTTTAAAAAATAAAAGAATAGACAAACTACTTTCGGGCCATAGCAAAATTTTAGTCCAAACTTAAAATGGATAACTAAAATTTAACTAAGTCCAAAGTATCTATATTTTTTGCTATAAGATGTAAATATTTTTTATTTTCTTCTATTTATCTAAATTATATATATATATATATATATATATATATATATTTATACTACAAATTGTAAAACAACAGAAATGAAAGATTTAAAATGAATTAGTTGAGTTATGTTCGCTTTGATATAAACACATAAACATGTAGATTTGTTTCTTTATAAAATGGAGAAAAAAAGTCAAAGACTTGACTTTGAAGTTGACATATATATATATAAACTATTCAATTATTAATATTTATTATTAGCGTTATTCTGATTTTTTTTTTAGTTTTTAAAATTTAGTGCTCAACTTCTTCATGGCTTCTTCAATTTATCTCCTAATTTATGAGCTAAATTTTATAATTTATTTTTTTCTCTTATCAAGTTTGTTATTTTATTTTTATACATTTGGTTTTCATATTTCAAATCATTCTTATTTTTTTTTGTATTTAGTTCATTTGTTTTATACCTATTTTATTAATTATTCTTGTTATGTTTGTTTAAGTTATATTTTTGCTATATGTCAATATCTTCTTAATTTATTCTCATTACAATGTTAAGTTATTGTAGATTTAATTTAAAATTTAAATTGATAAGTATTTTAAAAGAAAATTGACAGAGGTTATCATCTCCTTTGAAAAAATAATAATAGTTATGAATGTACTGTGTGTGTGTATATATATATATTTACTAAACTATAAAGCTTCTTGTCAATAAATTTTCTGGATCTGCCACTGTATATATCTATATATATCCACTATAAATTTTGCTCAAAAAAGTGTAAACTCTCAATAAATTTAGGTTAAAAGATACTTTTGGTTCTTAAGCTTTCATAAAATTAACAATTTGGACTTTGAACTTTAGTATTGTTAACGATTTAGTTTTTATATTTTCAATTTTGTAATAATTGGTCTAGTCATTGATTTTTTTTAGCAATAATTGGGAGTGGGAGAATTTGATCCATGCATCTTTTGATCCCAATGTACGTATACACTGATATCAGTCATTGAGTTGCTCTTATTAGTCATTCTCGAAATTTAATAAGTAACGATTCAGTACGAATACTTCAAAATTTGCAACGATTTTTTGTTCCTTTTGTGAAAAATATTAAAATTAAGTATCAACTTTTATTGCACAATGATCTAGTCTTTATTGATTCCCAATCAATTTCTTAATCTGCAAGCGTAGAAAAAATCATATATAGTTTAATTCTAAAGTACATGATTAGATAGTTACTAATTGTAAAGTAAATAGACTAAACTATTATTTATTAATTTGTAGAAACTAACTTTGTGACAAATTTAAAAGTAGGAGTGTAAATGAGCTGGATTGGAAATATTTTCAATCCAATCCATATTTTCGAATTGGTTGAGTTGACAATCGGAATAATCCGAATTGTATTGTTAACCCAATCCTTAAAATATGGTTGGGTTATCGGTTGTATTTTTTTTTTCATTCGTAATATTTGTAAAGTTTAAAATTGTTGTACATATCATATCCATAAATACACATCTAAAATTTCAACACATACATTCAAAGTTTCAAACCTCCATCAAAATTCAACATCTCAAACATTATTCATAAATATTAAATAAATAATATATACATTATTTCTGGTTGGATTAACCGAATTTTTCTAACTTCCAACTCATTTGGAAAGAAATAAAAATTTCAAAAAAAATTTCATAGTTGTTTACTTTTAAAAAAAATATAGGGAAAGTTGGGACAACCATAGCAACAACTTTGACCATTTTTCATATCGTGTCAACAAAAAACATAAGTTGAGAATTAAAAAAAGAAGGATGTGGGCTTTTGTTTTTTTGTTTTCTTTTCTTAATTTTTAAAACTAAATTTATAAACATTCCTTTCATTTCTAAATTTTATACAAATTATCTATTTTTTTACCAACGTTTTAAAAAATAAAATTTGGTCAATCTTTTAAAACTAAAAATAAGGTTTCGTTTTATAACTATTTTGTTTCTTGTTTTTATTTTTTAAAATCAAGTTTATAAACATCACTACCACCTCAAAAACGTTTTCTTTGATGTTTATATTTCTACCAATAATTTAAGAAACCAAGTTAAAATTTGAAAAGTAAAAATGTAGCTTTTACAAAAATGATAGAATTTGACGAATAACTCAACCATTGTATTTAAGGAAGAATGCAAATCATTGTAAGAATGAATAAAAAATGTGCTTAATTAAAAAGAAATTGAAATTGTTACTAAAAGAGGCTATAGTTTTTTAAAATTATTTTTTGTTTTTGAAATTTAGTTAAGAATTCAATTTTTATATTAAATAAAAGATCATTCTAAAAAAATAGAAGAAAATAAATTTAAATTATTAATAATTTAGTTGAATTGATATAGGTATAAGTTGAAAACCTCTAATCAAGAAGTTTTATATTCTCACTGTTTACTAAAGAGGGTTGGAAGAAGTTTGAAGTGGTTTGATAATATGTTAAAATAAGTTCAGCACGATTGTGTAACCAATTGAACATTTAAAAACATTTAAAAAATTGTATCCGTTTTTTAAATCAAACACGGACTTCACGGTTTAGCGGTAGAGTCGTTGTTTGACACCGCTCTTACTCGAGTCCGACCCTTAGATTTGCATCACAACCTGAATTTGTTGGGTTTACATTCATTATTTTCGGTGTTTGCTTACTTTCCTATAACTTTTTCTTGTAAAAATTAAATTACTTTCATGTATTTTGGTGATATGCTTGTTTCTTTGTTTATTTTCCCTACCATTCAATTAATCACTCTATTCTAAAATATTCATACTGTTTTATTAACATGATTTTCTTTTTGGGATTTCTTTTATAAATATAACAAATCGGTAAAATATTTACATCGTATAGAAAGATTTTGAAAACTAAAAAAGCCGACAAGTCAATAATAAAAATACCAAAAATATCCCAGTTAACATGCACTTAATAGGCCACACGCGCGCACGAGTAATTTTTTTCTAAACGATCGTACACTACAGTCTAAATGAATAATCTACTATTGTTTAAGTTATGATACATGATCATGTAAATCTTTTAATGATGGAAAAAAAAGCTTCAAATTTAAACGATCGTGTTGACCATGACAAACAATCGTGTTGATGATGGAAATTGATCTTGTTGATTATGATAAACGATCGTGTAGTCCAATGTAAATGATCGTTAAAAACTTCAAAGCTAACGATCGTGTTGATTAGGTTAAACAGTCGTGTTAACCATGCTAAAAGATCACTATAATAAAATTAGGCTTTAATGTTGATTTAAAACCGACATTAAAGAGGTACGATGTCGGTGAAAAACCAACATCTATGATAGTGTTATTAAAGCTCTTTAATGTCAGTTGCTCTTTAATGTTGGTTGTGCTTTGATGTCTGTTTAAAACCAACATTAAAGAGGTACTATGTCAGTTCTAAACAGACACTATGTTTGTGTTATGAAAGCCCTTTAATGTCTGTTTAAAACTGACATTAAAGAGGCCAACAATGTTAGTTTAAAACCGACATCATAGTTTTCCAACAATGCCAGTTTAAAAGGTGGGAAGCAGGGAAGAGATTGCAAGAGATTTAAGTTTTGTGGAGAAAAAAAATTAGTTTTTAATTTGGATTTTATTTGATTCAAGTGTGGTGTTGACATAAAAGATTAGATAATAAATTGATAAGATATTTATTGGTTATTTATCAATTTATTTAATGTGATGAATCTAGAGCCTAATCATCAAAATATAGAAGCCATATCATGATTTCGTTAAAGAGTTGATGAAATTCTAACCGCAGGGACTAAATTAAACTTTTTCAAAAGTTTGAGGGCCAAAATTGTCACACCCCCTCCTAGACCACCTACTCTTAGTCTAAGAGATGATGTGAAGTGAACAAATATCATTCTCCTTATAACAAACATGTTGACCCTACTAGAACTAAATTTGAACTAAACACGGAATATACAACATAGCGAAAATATGAATGATTTCTATATAAACATGAAGTGTAGCCCAAACTATACAACAACCATAACAAGTCTGATGTGCACATATATACAACATCTACAAACTAAAGTTCATACAACTCATGGTCTAATCTCGTACAATCCACAACTAGCACTATTGAACTAAACTTATGAACAAACAAAATACATAACTAATAACTATTTGAATTTATGTTCTAAAACTCGTAGTTAATTTGTAATCATATTCTATGATATAAAGTTGTTATTGATACTATAATCTTAAAGCTAATAAACTAAGGACACAAGGCTATTATTGAGTAAACTTGAACTTTATATAGAGACATAAATACGGATTAAATTGAGTATATAGCCTAAATAGTTTATAATATACGAATAAGGTTGGACACCATATTCTGGGACATTATGCATGCGGTTCGCTTTGTAGTTAGTACAAATATGTGATCCTGAATTGCTCATGTAGAGACATGAAAGTGGGGTTATCCTATGTAAAGAGTCTACATAAGACTAGAACCATGAAATAGTCACTTTTAAGTTATAACACCATTGACTTTATAAAACTAACTATTTCGTTTATAGATATCCTTTGTAACTTAATCTTAATCCTTAGATAAATATGAACTTCTGTTCATACAAGATTATTTTTAGATTTGCATAGGTGAGGACAGCTCATTAGCACTAGCTCGATAAAATTCCCATTTTAGGGGTAAGTTTGAGTGGATAGTTGGGGACATAGGGTGTAAGACATAATTCACTCTAACGTGCTTTAGGATTAGTAGATAGGTTTTTCCCTTAAAGATTGAATCCAAGTCTTGAACAACGGGCTCCACCCTCTCATTGATCTGAGAGAGATTCAATTTATAGGTTGGACCTAAAATCAATTATTCAATAGTGGATCAATGGGACCTTAGGAGCAAGATGTAGTCTTGGGGGTAAATCGGTACTTTGACCCAATTGAGATTAAAAACAATTTGTGAAAAATTAACTTACTTATAATGGTTATATCACATAGACACAAATATATCTATAGTGAGGGGAGTGCAACTACGAACTTTAGTGGAATGACCTGTTAGTTAACAAATATTGTTTAGATTGGTCTAAAGAGTTTAATCAATTAATCTCAGATCGTTGGAGTCCATGATCTAGAGGTTCATTAGGTTTCCTTGCTACATCATTTGGAATTAAATTAGAACGTTTTGTTAGAATAATTCAAATTGTTCGAATTAAGTAAAGAGAGAGAAACTGATGAATATATGTAGGCATTCGTTATAAATTTAAAATTGAGTTTTTTATGTTTAAATATGAATACAGATTCATATTTAGAAGCTCGGAATTGATGAAAATTGTCAAAGTTGTGAAAAGTCAAAGTGTTGACTTTTGATTTTAAAAAGTCAAAGTGTTGACTTTTGACTTTGAAAAGTCAAACTTTGATAGATTTTATATTCAAATGAGATTTGAATTTTGGAAAAATGAATGGGATTCATGCTCGAGAGGTCGAAGTTAGTCAAGATGGACAAAATGGTAAAAAGTCAAAATGTTGACTTTTGACTTTGATTTAAATGTCAAATTACCTCATTGTCCTTAGAATAAGTTGTTGAGATTTGACAAGCTCATTGTTGATTTATGATACGCCAAGTGTTGAGGATGAGAAGTTTATTGCATGCATCCTTACATGTAGATTGCATATAAAAAGGGGTGAGTTGCAAATATGAAGAGAACCTTTTTTTAAGTTGTTTTGGTGTTTTTAGTTTTGTAATTTGGAATTACGAAATAAACCAAATAATCTTTCATTCTCAATAATCTCAACAAAAAGTTTCTCCTCCTAATTCTATCACTCTCTCTATTTCCTCTACCGTTCGGGTTCCACAACCCAGTTCTTAGTTTGGAGAATAGCGGGTCAGCAATAGTGGTAGTTCTAGCTTCAAGTTCATGAGGAGATTACGAGGATAGAAAAACTTGAAAGATGAGTTTTTTAACCCTATCTTTGTTTCAATTAAGGATCCAATGCATGTTAATTACTAAAATGTTTAGTTACAATTAGAATAAAATTTGATCCTTATTTCACTTTGCATGTTCCCATTTTTCATCAATAACAACATATACTAGTATGAAATTTAAAATGCACTAGCAAATAGGCAAATATAGTCAGGTGCCAGGGCTACACTCTCTACCTGGAAAGTAAGAAAATATTTTGGAAAGAGTGGACTTTAAAAAGCCTTAGAGTGACTAACTTTTAACAAATATGCTTAAATAAATTGAGTAATAGCAAACTTAAACTTTAGTAAACTTTTTAGCAATAAATTGCAAACTCTTTAGCAAAGCAATAAAACAGTTTCTGAAAACTTTCTTTTCCTCTTTATACTCTGAACTAATAATCGGGAATGATAGAGCTAAATCTATGCCACAACCCTAATCCTCGAAAATGACAAAGCCACAATCCAAATCCTCGGCTCTAATAGTAGAGCAAGCTCAATGCTATTAGTCCATCCTCTAAGACCGTTGCCTCAATAATCCTTTGTACATAGTATCCTCCCTCATAGAGTTATTATAAATGTCTTGGGTATAGAATATAGCATGCTTTATAAATCATATGCTTGAAAACATATAACCTCAAACTCAACATGCTTAAATAACTCTTTGCATAAGCAAAATCTAAAACTTTATCAATCATTCTTTGCTAAAACATTTCTCATCACAAATCCTCTAATACTAGCAATAACATGTTTGCTTTATAAATCTCATTAATAACCTCAACAATATACTTTAACTTAATCAAACATTTATAAACCTCAAACTCATGCTTTGGAAAAGATTCATTTAAATCAAGTATAACTCCAATATTTTTTACTCAAAGCACGCTTTAATATAAACTAGGTAAAAAAAGTTCTGAAATCAAGTTTTGAAACTCATTTTTTCACTAACAAGTGGTAGCTAACTCCTCAGCCTATAAATTTGTCCAACTTTCTCTTATCCAAAAATTAAGAATTTAGTCTCATTTTAAACCTTTAAATTTGGAAAACATCAAAATTTACCTACTGCCCAAACAATGGTGTCATGGCATGGTTGGCAGCTGGGCATGGGCGATAGGCAGCATGCGTGCATGTATAGGCCCTCAGGGTTCTTGGCTGCGTGCTTGCCTCGTGCTCAACCTGTCTCGCGCTCATGAACGCATGACATAGCTTTGTGCCTCACTTCATGTGGGCATCCAAACACCTCTCGCATACATGGCCTATCGCATGGCCTAGGTACATGCCCCACGTCGCCTGGTTATGCGCTGACCATGTCGTGTGCATGCTTCTAAACCTAGATAACCTCTTACCTTCAAAACACATGCACACCCTTAGCCTTGTGACCTGATACCTCAGCCACCATCAACCTTACACAGAAAACTGCAACTTTCCAAAACACTTCTTTCAACTTCAAGCATCCATAACTGTTAATCTAGCAATAATTTTTTTTTTAAAAAAAAGTCCTTCAAATTTGTCTTAACTAGCTTACCTCCAAAATTCTGTTTCAAATTTGGAGTGATGCATTATGTATCCTTCATAAAGTCCACACTTCTTAGAATCCTTTGAAAACTAATCTTTCCTTCTTCCTTGGACTTGAACAACACCTTCATCGCATCCTCTTTGTCTGACAGCCTCACCTCGCCTACTAGACTCCTTAGTGAACTTTTGCAACTGGTTTGAGAGAAAATGCACAAGGAAATTGAGAGGACCTTCTATTTGAAAATAACTTATTTATAGAGCTCTCTGCATGTCAACCTTGCCATCTCTTACTTTCCAAAATTTGGAGTCTTGCATGTTGTGGACACTTGTTCTCCACTCAACCAACCACCCTTGAATGCGTCTCTTGCCTTGGCTGGATAGCTCACCTCACACGCTCTTGGCTTGTCATGACGCGTAGCTTGACACTTTGGAGGTTCTCATTGCCTAGCATGCTAGCCCCTTTTTGGCCGCCTAACACATGCCTTGAGAGCTAGGTTCTCACGCACGACATATACAAAACCTTGTCTTGATGCCTATACATGCTCTTAGTGGTTCTCAACACTTCTTGGCCTCCTAGCGATGTCTAAAATATCTAGAATAATGCCCAAAACGCTAGCCTTGTCAAAATAGCCTCTTAACACTCTTCCTTCTTTGTCTTGGTCACCCAACCTTACAAGCTTCAACATATACTTTTCTTCGATCCTTCTCTTTAACAAACAACCTATGCAACAAAAACATCCACTTACTATTAATCTTTGACTTCCTTCTAGTCTTAGAAATTCTTATGAATGATTAGGTTTATGGTTTACAAAAATAGAACAAGATACAAAGTTTAGATACCAAAAATAAAATTTTAGCCTAAAATTAAAATTTAAAACTAACCTTTGGTTGCAAATTACTTTCCGTTTAACTTCTCTATCACGACAAAATAGCATTCAATAGTACGTCCCCGAGCTTTGTGACTTTTGACTTTTACTTTGGACGTTTCCATTTGTTTCCATAAATTTCTTTAAAATCCGAAATTTATTAAGAGCCAAATTTATTAAGAAGTTACCATAACAATGAATACAAATGTATTAAAATATCAATTGTGGTTCAAATATTTTAGATTTTTTGTTTTATTTTAATTTTTATACTTTTAATTCATCAAATTAGTCTTACCATTTTCAAGAAATTTTAAACTTAGTTCTAAGTTTAGTTTTTATCGAGATTGGATAAAGAGATACTATTTGAATATATTTCTTAAATTTAGATGGGAATGTTAATCAATACTTTTTTCTTTTAAATAATCAACAATGAACTAACCCTTATTGACTAAAATTAGGATTATTTAAAATAGACAAAAAATGGACATTTGATTTTACAAAGACTAAGATGAAATAAAAGTTAAATTACATACACCAAACTGGTATTTTAACCATAAAAATATATTTTGGTATCTAATGTTACACTTGGTTCTCTCATTTTTTTAAAAGAGAAATTGGTAAAAGCTTTTTAAAAATTCTCTAAGTTAATTGTTAGGACTTAGGATTTATGAACTAATTAATTTTAAAATTTATTAAAAATATATGAATTAAATTTAAGTTTTATTCTCTATAATTAATGAAAACTAAATTTCAAATTTATTGTAAATAGATGAAGTAAAGTTTGACATTTAAAAGTGCATGAACTAAATAAAACCTATCAAATCACAAAGTATGATTTGGATTCAATAAGTTTTAAAGATACTTTCAAATTTTGAAAGTTTATGTTAATATTCTTAAAATTAAAAAGAGTTCAGTTAAAAAATTGTCCTTACAGTCAGCTTTTTTTTTTTTTTTTGAAAAAGAAGAAAAAAACCCTAAAACTTGGTTTCGAAATTTTGCATGAACTCACAGTTTCTAAAACACTAAAATGGTTAGTACTTGATAGAAAAAGTATAAAAAATTTTAAAAATTGCATCAATACACTTAATCTTAAAAGGATTAAAAAATATTGTATGAGCTTAGCTTTACTGATATCTCTATATGTCGAAGACGAGATGTATTGCTTTCAAATTCTCTAAATTCTACTTGAATTTTTTTAAAAAAATAATAAAAAGATAAAAAAAATATCATTACCCAACTAGTATTTGGCAAATACCATGTGGATGTGTATGAAAATTGTACCTATACGATTTTGTTATGATATTTAATATATTAGGGTATTTAATATATCATGGAGTTAAAATATTTTTAAATATATATTGTTTCTTTTAGGAAGGGTTCATGTAATTTCTCTATTTATTGTTCCTCATTTCTAACATTTCATAAGAAAATCAATACAATATCTCCATTTCCTCTCAATCTAGGTATGACATCAAAGCAAACCTATTAGAGTTTTTCTATTGGTTGTCACACGTCCTCTACTTTTGTCTAGGCGATTTGCCATCCACAAAGGCATGCTTATGTAAATCTAACTCTCCATACTCCTAATATCCTAATAATCATTTATCACTTACATCTTCTTATTTGAAATTATGTTTATTACTATTATTATTATTTAAAGTAGAGGACATTAATGTGAATACAAAAAGGGGAGGGATTTCAAATTTCAAATTTAGTATCTCGTTTGAGTCTAGTACCTTCACTTACAACTCGCATAATAAACTATCGGATTAAAGAAGCAAAATTGATGAGATATAACAATCAATTTAAACCTCAAACTTGATCCTATGTACATTGATTGAGTTTATATTTTAGTTATATTTCTATACATGGCCAAACCCACATATTACTATATGTTAGATACTTTTATTTCCTAATCATCAAAAGAAAAAAACAATTGAAAAAATGTTTATAGAAAAAAAGGAGTGGAGAAAAAACGTTACTTTGAAATTTAAAGATGTTTCTACTAACATTTTTTTCATTGATTTTTTTCATAAATAACAAAAGATTCCAACGTACTATGAAAAGATCTCGTATATCAAAGTCATAAAAAATAAAAAATTTATAGGAAATTTGATCAATAATATATCTTTAATATAGTCGTATTAGGATATGATATTTTTCTAATAAAATCTTAATTTATAGCATTAGGGGATTTGTCAAAAATGAAAAGGTTAGCAAAATATTTAACAATATTGAGGGAAATCTTTGTTATTTAGTGGTTTTTTCTTTTGCATTGAATGGTAAGTTGTCTGTTTTTTTTTTTTTTTTTTAATTCTTTAAAGACCAATTTATACTAAATATATTATTCATCTTGATTTATTTATTCGATTTTATCTTGATTTTTTTTTCCTAATATGTGAATTCAAAATTCACTAAACACATGGATTTTAGAGATGTGCCAGACATGTTTTTTTAGCATAATTGAAATTAAAACTTAATCAAAAGGGTAAATTGATGTAATTGTTTAGGATTAACATTTGTAGATTCAACATGAACTCAACTCAAGGTGTGACCGTATGTAGGGGTGTTTAACAAATAGTTGAAAACCAAACTGGATAGCAAATAGAACAATAACCGAACCAAAACCGAATGCTTACTATTTGGTGTGATTTAAGACATTAAACCAATTCTAAAATTGAACTCGTAAGAGGGTAAGCGATTGTATAGAAAGTTAAATAATCGTGTAAGAGGTTGAACGATCGTATAGAAAGCTAAACGATCATGTAAGAGGTTAAACGATCGTGTAAAAGGTTAAAGATCGTATAAAAAGCTAAACGATCATATATGAGACTAAACGATCGTCTAGAAAGCTAAATGATCGTGTAAGAGGGTAAATGATCATCTAGAAAACTATATGATTGTAGAGGTTGAACAATCATATAGAAAGCTAAACGATCGTGTAGGAGGTCGTAGACACACAAGTCTATGGTATGAGATGATTTAAAATCGAACTGCAAATGCGATTCAGTTTTGATTAAGTTTGACACAGATGAGCGGCTCGATTTAGTTTTATATGAGATTTTTTTTTCATTTTGCCGTTCGATGCGGTTTCAACTTAAAACTGAACTGTAAACACCCCTACCAATATGTATACCTGAGGTCAAGAGGTTTTAGGTTCAATTCTCCTATCCTACAAACCTTTTTTTAAAAAATAATAAAGATAAAATTGATGGGTGTAAATGGTTTATTTTCCAAAAGAAAAAAAAAAGTAAATTGTAGGTTGAACAAAAACAAACCATTATAAGTCACTAACCAAAACATTTCTTTAATAAACAAAGTGATGTGCAAATTACTTTTCTAAGTAAATAAATAAAATAAAGTTGAAAATAAGAATAAGAAAGGTGTGAAAATGATAAATAAAGTTAAATGAACAGTTGAACACACAAATTTTTAACGGTATCCTATAGACAAATGCAAAGCTTTAATTAATTAAAAGAAACATTTTAAAAATACAAAGCAAACTCGTTTTTTCTATTTATTTAAAAAGAAAAAACAGACGAAAAGTAGTAAACTGATAGTGAAATTTATAATCCATAATAAAATCTCTGTAGAGGAGGGAGGAGGTTACTTGGACCTTAATCTCTCTCATCGTCAATCCATTCAAAATGGAAGAACCCAATCAACCCCTTCCCCATTGACTTTACTAAATTCTCTCTCTGTTTTCCATTTTTCAATTTCCTTCCAGTAATTGAAGTGTTCTTTATTGGGGTCTGTTCTGTAGTCAAAACAGTACAGTCGAAGGATGTAGGTAAGGCCTCGGAATCGAATCCCCCCTAACAGATTTGAGCGATGAAGAAGACGTGAAGACGACGACTCCAAAATCCAAATCCCAAGGCCCAACTGTTTTTTCTATTTCTTTTTTCTAATTCAACTCTACATTTTGCCCATTACTTTCTTCCTTTTCCTCAACGCCTTCATTCGATTCTTCCTGTTGCTTCTATACTTTCTTTAATTTATTCTCTAATCAAATCCTCCTGGATTTTTAATTTTTTTTTTAAACCCATTTCATTTGGGCGTTGTTTTATTTAATTTTAGGTTCTGGGTTTTGCTTCAATCTCTGTTTTATTAGTTGGGTTGGGGGGTTTGGTCTTGATTATGGAGATTGCAAGGTTTG
>JBBPDI010000022.1:11529150-11542469 GCA_037974545.1 Cucumis variabilis
GGTTATTAATTCTTCCGTTTGTATTTATTAGTTCCTATTGTTAATATCTTTATTAAAATAGTGTTGTGGCATGTTGGCTGGACTAATAGATTAATGATTCGGTACAATATGACATAACAAAGATAGGCAAATTATAGATAAAGGGCCAGGTAGGACAAAAAAAAAAAGTTAGGTGGCTGGTTGCTTTTAAATTGAATATTTTTGCCCAATCCCACATGGCCTTACTGTATTTGGTTGTCTTTTGTCTGTCTCAATCTATTTCAATGACTAATTTCAGGTTCTTCAAGCATTAAGGTGAGGGATGAACATAGTGGAGCTATATATACAGTTGGGTCTCATGATCTTTCTTCAGCTTCTTCTCTAAGAGTTGAAAGAATATCAGTGCTCTTGTTACTACTGCTTACCATACTTCATTCTTTGAGAAACTAAAATAGACTGTTTACAAAGTTTGATCAATTTATACACCATGTTGTATAATAATTATTTCATGTAAATATGCTTTGCCCATATGATTCTTTGACATTATTCAATTGGTTCTTTGAGATCCATTGGCAGTGCTGAATGATTCTTTGGGCTTTCTGAAAATACTTGTATCGATCTTTTTGATATTTGATAACTCATTTGTTTTTGGTTTAAGGATCAATTTTCATATTCAAGCTGTTCTTTGGCCTCGACTTAATTTTAAATCATATGGAAACTTTATTATAATGTTTGTCTTATTAAGGGGGTCTTGTTTCGCGGATGTAATGGTTAGCTTATGTGTGACAGTGATTTTTTAAATGACAAAAACAATGTCAATTGAAATTGTATTAGCATAATTAAAAAGATGATTTTTGTAGGCACATATATGGCAACCTAAATAAAATAAAATAACGATAAATCTAGTACAAACAAAAACATTTTGTAAATGTGACCATTTCTTTTAGTACAAATGAGGATGGAAGATTTGAAAGCATGGACTTCCGATCTTGAAGTAAACAACATTTTGTTTAAACATTTTGTTGACACAATTTTAACTATTAAGAACAGTTAGATATAGGTCTGCCATCAATACATGTAGGCCTATCAATCCACTGATAGATATAGGCCTATCAATGATACTTATTATTAGATGTAGGCTTGTGGACGATGGACATGTTTAGGAGAGGGTTTATGGAAGATTAGAGTTATCATAATTTCCCAATTCTTGTTTGGGGGAGGGTTGTCACAATCCTCCATAACCCCTCTCTAGAACGCACATTTGTCTTTATTTTTGAAATTTCATAACTCTATTATTCTTGTATTAGTCAGATTTTGTAAAAATTATAAAAGGTATACAATTTTATTTTTCCTTTTTAAAAAAGTATTAAAATTTTAGTTTTAGTTTTTCTAAACTTGGTATTGTATTTTAAAATATTAGTAGAAGGTGGACAATAAACTTAAAAAAAAAAAAAGAAAACTTATGAAAACTAATTTTATAAAATTATTTTCTTTAAAAAAAAAGTAGAAAGTAAAAGATTTAGACCCTTTCATACAAATAATCATTTGATTTTTATTTTTGTTTCTTTATAAAAATTTAGCTTATAAACATTTTTTTTATTAACTAGTTACCTACTTTACAAATTTTTTTAAAAAATTAAATTGAAATTTGAACAAAAATATAGTTTTAAAAAACTTGTTATTATTATTATTTTTAAATTTTTGTTATAGCAAAACTAGAAGGTTGTCAATGTCACAAGTTCAACATTGTGAAATTCCAGATCTTTCGCACGACTTCACATTCATTTATTTATTTATTAATCCTTTAAAATTTTGCAAATAATTATTTGATACAAGAGGATGCATTAATTTTTTTTTGATAAAAACCAGCCAAAATAAATGTATAATCATAACTAGCCCAATAGTAAGGAATCGGTTTTATTAATTATTACTAACAATAATTTTTTTTAATAACTTGCAATATATATAATAAGAAAATGCTTAATTTATGTATGATTGGCATTATTTTAGGAATATGATATACTATTTGAAATCAAAATCTTATGAATATAATGACTAAGAAACGGTTGAAATTGTCATATCCATTTTTCTTATTAACGATACGTAGTATGTATCATGTGATACATTTTTTTTAAATAATTTGAAATATAAATAATATAAAAATACTAAATTAGTTTTTGTGATTATATTAGAGATATGATATAATATTTGAATTCAAAAATATTATAAAATTTAATGTACGAGGAATGATTGATCACAATCTCTTAGCCATTTTTTAGGGAAATCATTATTAAACATAATACTTATGAATTAAATAAATAAATGTTACTTAATTTTAATACTAAAAATCCAAAATTTTGTTATGAATTATGGACATATGTTTAGAGAATATTGGAGAAATCTTGTCGATCCTGAAAATATCATAAATTAGTTAGGATTTTAGTTTTCAAATACACTCTCTTTATGACTATATGAAAACCAACCAAAATAAGTGTATAATCATAATTAACACAATTATATATATGATAAAACTTTTTTTAAAATTATTATTAACCATACGTAATATGTATTATCTTATAATTTTTTAAATAACTTGCAATATAAATAATATGAAAATGGTTAATTCATGTATGATTGTCATTATTTTAGGGATATGGTGTACTATTTGAAATCAAAATATTATGAAATATAATGATTCACAACAATTGAAATTGTCATACTCAATTTTTACATAATTATTTTGGAATATATATAAAGAATATCAACCAAATAAAAAAAAAACAATCTTGAAATTATGTTTAGCACGATTTTAGGATATCAAATAAATAACACGGTTGTAGGAAGTGATAAATTTTTTTAATAAAATGATGGGATACACGTTAATGGCACGATTTTAGGGAATTATAAAATTTTAAATTTAAATTGGAAAAAAACAAGGTGAATTTTTTTTGATATATTTGGCAGAATAAAATTTTATTTTATTTATTATTATTAACCATATGTATTATGTTTATCTAATAATTTTTTAAAAATAATTTGAAATATAAATAATACAAAAATGGTTAATTTATATATGTTTGTCATTACTTTATACATAGGATATAATATTTGAATTCAAAATATTATGAATTCTAATCTTATTAATTGAAATTCTCATAACCATATTTTATAGGAAAATTCTTATTCAAACATAAGTCTTATTAATTAAAAGAATAAATATTAAATTCATTTTGGATAAAGGGGTAAAAATGGGTAAAAAAAATAAAAATGCTTATCATTTTGGGGCAAGCCAAGGGTAAAACAATAATTTGATCCAACAACTTAATGTCATTGGCCTATATCCATGGACATAGGAAGCTTTTGGTATCATCTCAAAGGGCCTCATACCAATAAAGGTAGTTGTTCTTACTTATTTACCTAACATCATCCTCTAATCTAATCGATGTGGGACTTTGGTCGGATTCACAATCCTCCCCTCGAACAAGTCACACATTATAATCCTCCTCCCCTCGAATAAATTACCACCTCCCCTCAAATAGTCATTTCATCCGCCAAGCTCTATCTAAGCTATCTCCTCTTCTCGAAGCATCCTGCACATCTAATAGCAACTATGAATCTCATCATGACCTACTTTTGAGGCATTTTAGGCTCTACTACATCTTTGTTCGACAACTGAGGATCATACTAGCATGATTTGGTTAAGTTAGAGGCATGACTCTGATACCAATTGTCTTTTAGAAAACAAATCTGAATTTAAACTTTTGCTTTTAGAAGATTATAATATCTCTCTCTATAGGTTACTCTCATAAGAAGATTACTTTATTGTAACGATGAGTGTTACAAAATACTGGTTAAAATCTCTTTAATTGTGTATTGTACGTGTGAATAAGTATTCGGTCAAATTTATCAAGAAATCTTTAAACATTCAATACTTAATGGTTAAAACTCACATACATAATGTATCTTATCTTGTGCCTAATGATGCTATAAGCCATCCATCTCCAATTAGAAAAACATATAAATGCATAGTAGCAAAATAATGAGAGTTGAATTTAATACCAAGAAACTATATTAGAGTATCCTCACAAACTTGGACAAAATATTTATTGTATACATTCTTGGATAAATATGATATTTACAGATATTGTGTAATTAGATAGATTATCTCATGGAGTCCAACACCATAAACAAAGAACTACTAATAGAAAACTATTTTTGATAGATAACCAAACAAACCCAATAAATAATAATAATAAAAAAGCACTTTCATTAATAAAAAAATCTAGGTAAGTTTAAACATAAAATGACAAAACAAAATCCACTATTAACGTGTGATAATAATATAAACTATGAGAACTTAACACCGTAGAGGTTATTTACAATACCTACAACTGTGATCTCTCCTACCATGCCTATTGCAACGAATAATAGCTTTCTTTTCTAAACAAAAAATAATCTTTTTTTTTTTCTTAGGTCTTCCGGCTGAATGTTTAACATGCGGAGGAGGAAGTTTATCATCTCCAACTTGGTGAATATTTCTAATATATTCTATATTACCAATAGGACGTGTTTCCTTCCAGTACAGGAGAACCAAATTTGAAACATGGTAGAATTTATCAGTGTACATGTGTAGATAAAGATTCCTACCAGACAATGCAATGCATGCATGAGAACACATGATCATATCTAGGTTCCACTGCCAACACGAACAAGTACAGTTCATAAGGTTTATCTGCAAAAGGTCGTTAAAATAAATGCTAGATATAAATAAGATTCTTAATAATGATAACCTTAATTATTCCAAGAAACAGAAACTTACATTTGTTGCATGACAATGCCTTAATGCTATTCGAATCATATCCTTTACATAGATCGAAAGTTTCATACACTGAAAACTACTCCATTCAGTGCAAACTACCACTAAAACTACTTTTGAACCAAACTACATTTTGATTTAAGAAGACAAATGATATGTAATTCTTCATGTTTCTTTCAATGTTGAATATTTCATACTTTCAGATTTGTTGGTTATCATCGATGAGTATCTCTTCTTCTATCAAAATGTCATAGTCCACTTACTTTACCACCCTTATTTAACTCATGCCTTGTCTGGCAGAGCATAAACAAATTAAGAAATAAATAGTATAAGATATTAACTAAGAATAAAAAAAAAAATTCAATAGTTATAGTTCAAATTTAAAATTATAACAAACAAATAAGATTATAAGATTTTAGATAACGATGAAAATTGGTTAAATAAAACATACAACTAATAAATATATGAAAGATTCATTCAAGATATATCAATATAATAAATGTATTAAAGATTTATTAAAGATGGTTATTTTCAAAATCTAACTAAATAAATATATTAAATATAGATATTTTGAAAATCTAACTAAATCAAAACAGATATGATGTCTAATAGTGATTTCAAAGTTCAAAAAATAGAGGAAAGATATGATGGAATCTCGAACTCTAACTCTCCATTCGATTATATTATAATTGAAGGGATTAAAGCCCTGCGAAGCAGAAAATTTAATAGAGAACATTACTCAATTTAATAGGAATTTAAAAATTCCAAGATATTGGTAAACAAAATATATAAACTAAATTCACATTTTAGAGAAAAGAACTTATTCTTGTTAAAGCCTCTGTATCTACTAAGACTCTAATATTGGAGCACTACCACTCGAAAACCTCTCTATTCTTTGAGTTGAGATTGGTTTGTGGGAACCAAAATTGGAAAGTAATTTTTTTGGATTTTTTTTTTTGTTTTGAGAGAATTGCTTGTACCTAGAAATCACATAATCGTTCCGTGACTATTTGCCGTACCAATATCTTCTTCTTCCTCGTACTAAAGAAGAGGCAAGTTGAGAGAATGTGGGAACGTAGAAAACCCACCCACGTTCCCTACTAATTTAATAAATTAATAAATTAATAAATTAAATTACTATAATAATTAATTAAATCATATTTAATCAATATTTCATTTAAACTATATTTAATTAATATTCCATTTAAATCATATTTAAATTAATATCTCTTACACAACCTATAGTTTTAATTTAATTAATTTAATCAAATCAAATTTAATTAAATCAAATCAAATTTAATTAAATCAAATCAAATTAAACTAAACTATTAATTAATTTTTTAATATTTAATTAATTATCAAATTAAGTATTTATATTTAATTTAATCCAAATTTGAATCATATTAAATATAAATTTATCTCATAATTTATAGTTTTAATGTATATCATATACACGTTAGATTTAACCTATAGTTTTAATATGAATCTAATTTATATTAAATTAATATTTGAACTCATTCAAACATTTTGTTCTCTCGTAAATTAATTTTGGCTGATATTCAAAATTAAATTTACATAATAAAATTTAATTAAAATATAAACCTTATATAAGGACAAAATGGAAATATTAAAAAAAATTTGACACGTGCAGCATGTCACACTTTTGCCAAAATCTTATTCACTTAGATTTTTGCCAAAATTCCAACTTTCCCGTCTTTGTCATCCCTGCAAGTATCTCTCATTTTTACTTCGTATTCGTTGAGTATTCACTTTTTATGTAATTATATGTTTTATATTATAGTCTTTGTACCTAATAATTATTGGGAGAATAAAACCATTGAATGATTGAATACTGATTTTCAAGATCGCTGACTTTGACATGGACTCATTCTTCTTCTTATTCTTTCACTTTTGGTCAAATAACAATAAATAACAAAGTTAGGCATTTAATAAAATATTGAGTTCTCCAATTTTGACCCAATAGAATTTAACAAGTCTCTTCTCTCACGTAACTTTCAATTATACTTTCTTTCATTCTTTTTTCCCATCTCCCTTTTGTTGATTTTCAACTGCTCAGAACCACCTCTCACTTTTCCTTTTCTGACTACCCAAAACAATGGGTCATAATCAAAACATATTCACAAGTCAATTTCCAAATTCTTATGTTATTGGCCTATAATTAGCCCATTTAATATTGCTAGTTAAAAAAGACAATCATATATTGGTTAACTCCCAAGAAAAGTGTGAATTGATTATATTTTATATTTGTTTCTTCTATGTAATGTTGAGAATTATGTATGGTTTTGAGACCTTATGTAAGGTAGGTCATGAAATATATGTTTCATTCTTCTCTTTTTCTATTTTTTCTTGTTAAGTAGTAGTACAACACTTAGGTTGGGGATTCAAACCTTTCTATTCCAAAAATAAACAATTATACTAATTATCGTTGAGCTAAACTTGCTTTGCCACAAGTTTTTCAATATTACATTTCTTTCTTCAATCATTCTTATTATCATAGATATTATCATGAACTTGTTGCACTTCATGTATCCCTACCACATAACGACAATCAATTTATATTGTAGAATGTTTGAGAGTTCGAGAGTAATTGAAAAATGGTTATAATCATTTGTCATATTTAAAATCACATTGACTATGAAATACGTTTTTAATCATTCTAAACGAATTTTAATGCTATGGAAATTACATTTAAGAGTGAACATTTCAATGTTATAAATTAATTCGGAATGATTTAAAGCATCTTGCAGAGTGATTTTAAAAATGATGTAAAAGTGATTTTTGATGATTTTAAAATTGATAAGTTAAATAAAATTTTAGGAGTTTTGTGTTTTTTTTAAATTTTTTTAATAATAATATTTAAATAAATATGTTAAAAAAAGAGCATTTTTAAAAATAACAAAATAAATTAAAATATTTAGAAGTTATAACAAAATTTTGGATTCTATTAATGATAGTCTTCTATCATTATAGCATATCAATGACTATCAGTGATAGAATTTGGTATAGGTTGTAAATATTTTGTAAAATTTGCTATTTTTGAAAATTCCTCTAAAAAGAAATATGGTTTGTTGAAAAAGTAATGTAAAAAGTAGGGTGATGAAGTTTTGTACTCGGGGTAAACAACTCGGTTAAAGCTCTTGGACTGCTTACATAACTTGGCTTAGTTGTAAAAAGTAGGGTTTGTTGTTTGGCATGCACGAATTCATGGATTGAGTGCATGACTTCCATGCCTAGTCGTGTACCTGGTCCACAACTTTGAAGGGGAGTAATGTACTCAGTACACGACTTCCTCAACTTTAAAATCCTATACTCATTTCGGTATTCTACCCTTTTCTTTCAAAAGAACAAAAAGCTTCCTCCCCTTCGACTGCCGCCGTCTCCAATCCAACCGTCGCCGCGGTCGTCCCATCATTCATCATCTATTGCTACCATTACTACCATCTAAGTATGAAGTTCTTTTCTCTCTCTTATACATTTTTGTTTATCAGCATTAGGAATAGAATGTTATAGAGTTGTATGTTTTAATTGTTTGGGTGTTATTGGGTATGATGCATTGTATGTATTGTAAAATTCTATTTGTATGGTTTTTGTTCTATAAAAGTGTGGACTTGATGCATTGATATGTAAATTCTTAAAGCAAAAATAGATGTTGGGCATTGAAAGCTTAGATTGATTATTTAAATTTGGACATGGTGTAGATGTATTTTAAGTGTCATTGGAGACTATATTTGGATTTGAGCTAATTGGGATTTGTAGAATGAAAATGAGTTGGGTTAACTCTTGTTTTTTAGATTTTTTTGCCCTGGTTAAGTAAGTAGAGTTTGGACTTGGGTATTGAACTATTTTTTTTTTTTTGTGTTTGATTAGAGTAATGTTGGAATGTGTTATGGTCCTTATATTTTCTCAACTTTAATAGTTGATTAAATATGTCGATACAACATGAAGATCTAGTTATTCTTGAACTTGGTAATGATGTGGATAGTGAAGTTGATGTAGAAGTTGATGAATTATTTGAAAGTGAAGGAAATGTAAAGCATGAGAATGAATTGGTACTATATGAGATATTTATCTAGGTATACTAGGACATTACTGATTTATTTGTGAACAAGGAATAAAATAGGGAGATAAGAATATATCTATAGACTGTTCTTGTTTAATTTAAAAATGAATGTTATTTGACTGTAAGAAAAATCTTTAATTGGCTGTTAAAAAGTATTGGGTGACAAAACACAATGAGATCGTTGCAGTGGAATCGGACCAACATATTTGTTATGTCATATGCAAACAATGGAAGGAATGTTGCAATTGGAGGTTGGATGGAAGTAGGCATAAGAGTCATGAAATGTTTGAAATTTACTAGGCTCAAAAGGGGACACTCATGTTTATATTCAGAATTAACACAAATCATGCACAACTTGATTCCACTTTATGAGTATTAAAGTTCAAAACATGGTTAGAGTTGATCCCAATGTTACTATGACATTGTTCCAAGAAATAATTAAAAAACAATATGGTTACAATATCAAGTACCAACGGGTTTGACAAGCAAAGTGGAAAACATTGATTCTTGTTTTTGGTGATTGGGAGAAATTGTATAACGAGCTTCCATATTGGTTGGGGTGTGATTGTACATTACAATCCTGAAACCCGAGTCGGTTTATACTCTCTCCTATCTAACGTACCTGGTACAATTATTTTTGGCAAAGTTTTTAGGTTGTTTAATCATGTATAATAGAAGGGTTTAAATACTGTAGGCCATTAATTCAGATTGATGGAACTAATTTGTATGGAAAGTAGGCAAAATGTTGACCTCCATATCCATTGATGCGAATGATCATATATTTCCTCTTGCTTTTGCTATTGTTGAAAGGGAGAACGTGTCCAATTGGCTATGGTTTCTTCAGGCATTGCATGAATATGTTACTGATCGAGATGGTCTTTGTTTGATCTCTGATAGACATTGAGACATTCTTTCTGCAATTTCTGCAATTAACACCGAAGAGGTCGGTTGGAGTGAACCTTGAGCCTACCATCGATATTGTCTTTGTCATGTTACTAATAAATTTAATACAAAATATAAATACAAGCAACTAAAGGACTTGGTGTTTAAGGTTGATAATCAATACCAAAGGCATAAGTTCATAAAGTCCATGTGTTTCTAGTATTTTGAAGAAATTGACTAGAAAAAATGGACTCAATCACATGATAAAGGGTATCAGTATGAGTGGATAACAAACAATGCAGTTGAATGCATGAATAGTGTTTTTAAAGGAGCTAGAATATTATCCATAACTTCTTTAGTTGGATTGACATTTTATCGCACAATCCTATGTTTTGAACATCAAAGAGATGAGATAATTTCAGCACTCGATGGAGAGGTGTGTATACAGAATATGTGATAAGAAAGCTTAAGAGGTGGGAGAAACGGGCTTTTGTACATTCTATGGCATCCATTGATAGAGAAATCCAAACATTTGAAGTACTTACGAGAATAAATATGATTTTTTCCTACAAAAGTCAACACACACAAGTATTAAGTTTGAAGGAAGGGACTTGTTCATGTAACAAGTGTCGATCATTTAAGATTTCATGCTCACATGTAATTGCAATTTGTAATTACATGCATTTGACGTATATACCTTATATTAATGAATGCTACCTATTGTCCAACTTCAAGCGTTGTTATGAAGGTCAACTCCATTCAATGCAACATCCAAATTATTGGACTGACACATCATTACTGTTTTAGTGGAGCATTGGAGACTTGGGACCCACACATTTCATATGCCTTGTAGGGAATGCACCATCATTTTGCAGGATGTTGGATCTAGTTGGAGGAACCGATAGACGAGGAACCTATTACGGGTTAGTTAGTGTATAATTGGAAACAAGTATGTGATAAATTCCTGGGAGTTCTACCACAATATAGGAAAGGTCAAAGATTAAGCCTTCCATGGTTGGTCGAACAGTTCACAAAATTGGCACTTGATTTCAACGATGTGAGAGTCTGAAGATATGCCCATGCACACATAATGTAACTCATTGGAGTTTTTTTGTTTGCCGACAAGTCAAACACACCTTGATAAATTGTATGTTTCTTTCCATTTTTAGACAACTTTGACTTTAGAGGGAATTGTGTCAAGCAAATAATGCAAAATCCTGGGAAATAGTTGGGCTACTAATGTTGTTGCAAGTATGGACATATATGATAGATTTACTATTGTAGCACCACAAGTCATTGCATTACAAATCCTAGTTGATCGTCCAGTAAGTTCCATGTATTATTTTATTTATAAATTATTAAACCCTATAACTCCAGTAATTAGATATTTAAACTATTTATAACTAATTGTTATTATTTTCTTAAACATTAGATTGAGTGATGTCCTTCCTGCATTTGAAAAATAAGCAAATATGTTAGCATATCGACAGATATTTGACTAACTGATGCATACTCATGTAGTAATACAAATTAGTACTACACCCTTTTTTTTTGTCTACTTATGTTTGTTTTTTTAACAGAGCAATTATATTGGAAACCATATACACCTAATATTATGACATTGCTGCCTAATCAATGTCATAATGGTAAAGAAGTTTGGACTTATTTGGGCTCTTTGATATGCTTCCATATCATAGAGTGACATTTACCAGATCGTGTGTTGCGACAGTTTCGTATGCTGCAAATTGTACCATCGTTGTGCTTTGGAGACCGAATACTACACCAAATTGATTTAAAAGGTAAACACGATCAAGATTGACATAAGATTCATGACCAATATATCATGATGTGGCATACACGTCATGATTGTTGTGCATAAGAAGCAACACATGACTCAACCGTATCAGATGACTATTTTTCTTGGTACAAGTCAATTACAAAACGATATATCACATCTGACGGTGCTTATTATTATTGCATAATAAGAATTTTAAAATGATAAATTTTATAAATTTACAACATGAACATTATTTAATGTTATTATATTTAATCGTTTAAAATAATTTTGTTCAAGACGTACACAATTATTAGGTGGAATACGATTTATAAAATTTGAGTTTAATGTGCAATCAAACCTTAGTAAATATAGAACATGTTATTCAATAGACAAGACGGCTCAATGTTGTGATACAGATTGAAGACATATTCGACGACAAACCAAGGATGTTGTACTAGAGGGAGATCAGGATCATGCTTAGTTTGTAATTCAAATTTTTAGTTCATATAAACTTTAATTTTCAATGTAGCATTATACAAAGTTGTATTCTTATTTGCACCATAACCATGAAACTTAGAGGGGAAAAAATAACAAAATTATAGGAACAATCTAGTTTGAGCTAGAAAGATAACCCTTAGAAGCTTAAGGAAAAACGGAACAAAATCGAAAGAAAAAAAAATCAAATGATGTTGCATTTTAGTCCATTTATGATTTCTTTATATACAACAAATAATTAAAAAATATTGAAGAAAATTAAACAACCGTTACATTGGCTCTTCCTTGTCTATACTTACCAAACAAGAATAAACATATCACGTATGTTTGCCTTAAATAAAAGGAAATTAAACAAAATACTAATTCAAAATTTGAAACTAATGACAACATGTCGTGCTTTAATTCAATTTATATTGATGCACGACTTCCTTTAATTCAGTCACAACAACATTTGACTCGGTCTTCAATCATGTAAACTGTGACTGGATTAAAGGAAGTTGTGTACTGGATATACGATTTTTATCAAATCGAATTTCACCCTAATTTTTACAATAGTTTCAACTCTAACCCCATTTTGGTTTTTTCTTTCACAACTACCCTGTTTTTGTCATTAATTTGAGAAGGGAGATTATTCTTGAAATTACTAAATTTTTTCTTCTATTAAACTTAGATTTTGTAAATCTAAACCTCAGTGCATCTATAAAGTCTCTCTTTTCTTCATATTCTTTCAAGTGACAAGGATATTATTATTATTATTATTCGTTTATGGAATTTATCTTCATGATTTCTAAATTGTGTGATTCTACTTGGCTATTTATTATTAACCATATCTGTTTATGTTATCAATATAATTGTTGTGTTTTATAAAAGAGAAATACACGAATATGATCTATAAATCTATAATATCAATAATCGATCTATTATGTATCTATATATCTATATCTATAAGTACAAATATATATCTAACTATAAACTTTTGTTTCTATTTTACCTTTCCATTTGTTTGGTCCCAAAACTGTCCTTTCAATAATGAGCGTTCCTATATAATCAATAAAAAGTTTCTTCCCTAATTTTAATTTTAATTTTAATAAAAAGATATGTAAATTCTTAAAAAACTAATATAATCATTTAATATTCTTGGGCGGTTTTTAAATTCAAACCATTATACTCTTTTTAATTAATTAAAAATGACAAAATTATTTTTTTTTTAACCAAAGCATTGAGAGTGCTTTAATCAAAACCCATTATTATTATTAAGTAAAACAACAAACTATTCAAATTCCCAGCCT
>JBBPDI010000022.1:11542569-11557663 GCA_037974545.1 Cucumis variabilis
GGAAAAGGGAATTGTGTAAAAAAGTGGAGATGGGATCTGGGTTTGCATGCAAATGGGGATTGGAATTGAAAAAAAAACCAATGGATTATAGAATTAGAATGTATTAGAGAAGAGGGAATAGAAACATGTGGGTGAATAAGAAGGAGATGGAGATGGAGGTGGAGAAGGAGAAGGAGAAGGAGAAGGGTTCAATGTAGAGAAAAAATAGGAACCACCAAGAAGATGATGTTAAATAAAAGAGGAGAGAGAGAAAGGGTTCATTTCAACCTTTGTCTATCACTCTCACAAATCTCTCACCTACGACACAATGTCTCCCTCCACATATTTCTACACCCCTTTTCTTTTCTTGTATCTTTTCTGAAAAAATATCCTTTTACTCTATCAGTTTTATCATTAGATGTATTTTGCCTCTACATTTAAATAAGGGTCCTTCCAGTACTTCAATTTTCAAGAATGTCTTCATTACGTCTCTCCCCATTAATAAAAGTACAAATCAAAATTTAAAATTCAATCATATTTTCGTTTGTATTTCAAGAATCTTTTTCAAAATTTATGAACCTAACAATAAAAACTCTAAAAGTAAAAGAGTACAAATGATGGAAGATCAAATGTAGTCGATGTTAATTACTTATCAGTATAAGTTTAATTTCACATCAATCGTCAATCTTACATGTTGTCAAAATGACTAAGGTCACATTTGATTTGTGATTCATTTTCTTAAAACAAATAATACAAAAAACAATTAAAACATGTTCAGCATAGTTCTTTTCTAAAATAATTATAAGAAAACAACTTTTGAAAAAGTTTATTTCATAAACAATAAATTCTTTTTTTCTCTAATTTTTTCTCTACTGTAAAAAAGTAAAATTATTTGTTAAACTATTTTCTTTTACATATTTATAACTCTCTTTCCTTCATCGAGTAGGAAACAGACTAAGAGAGAATCATGAGATTTTATTAATTTAAAAAATATTAAATTAATAGAAATTTTAAATCAACTAATTAATTAACTATTAATTAATTAATTAATAATTAATTAAATCATATTTCATTTAAATATTATTTAGTGAATAACTCTCCAATATCTTACAGTTTTATATTAATTTAATTAAATCAAATGTAATTAAATAATATTAAACTAAATTATTAATTAATTTTTCAATTATTTAATAATTAAATTAAATATCTTAGGTTTGTCTTAAGTTAAATTTGAATCAGATTAATTCAAATATAAATTTCTCTCATAACCAATAATTTTAATATGAATCTAATTTACATTAAATTAATATTTGAACTCATGAAAATATTTTATCTCTCATAAATTAATTTTTAATCATATCCAAAATTAAATTTATACAATAAAAATTGATTAACATATAAACTTTATATTATCACCATACACATTATACTAATTCTCAAAATAAATTTGACCATTTCAAATTACAACCAATATAAATAAATCTCATTACCCTTTACGAGCTACAAATGAGAACTAATGGAACCTATAGATCAGAAACTACAACGATATAAGATTAATTGGCTAAACTCATTTATAATCACACTAATCAATATTCGTTAATTGTGTGTACACTCCACTAAAAACTCACAGTTGAACTCTTCTCACTGTAGATATATTTCTATGTCCACAGATATAGACCAATAATAGTAAGTTAGTCCTTCACAAGTGTTCGTAACACCAGTTGGATAAAATTATCGTTTTACCCCTAGGTTACCTCTAGTTCTTAAATATCAGTGCTCCTCTAATGAACAACTTGTTTATGGTCCAACAAATAAACAGAAAACCCCCTCATGCCATAGAGAGGGTAGGACCTTTTGTTCATGTCCCGGAGACACCATTTAAGGAAACACTCATTTACTTACCCTAAAGTTGGGAAGGAGTAAATTTTATCTTGTGTGATTATGTTTCCAGCTACCCACTTGATCTTGTCCCCAAAATGATAAGTATATTAAGTCGGCAATCTGACAACTCTCACCCATACAAATCAAAAGACAATCCCTCACGAACAGGGATTTATAATACATTTAGAATTAAGACTAAGTTACCATGGTCATCACAATGAAATAGAAACCTAACTAGTTAACGAAGTTACATCTAGTGGTTACTATTTCGTGGTCTAATCTTTACGCAAACTCATTGTATAGATACCCTAACTCACATGTCATCTACACAAACGTGTTGGATCATTGCGTTTGTATCAAATACAAAGTGAGTCATATCCATAGTATTACCAGGATAAGGTACCCAACCTTATCCCTATACTATAGATCCTTCAAGCTGATCTCGAACATTAATCCTTGTATGTCTCTACATACTATTCAAGACTCATTAAACAACTTATGATGTTAGTTTATATTGGATTTGGGTTATTAAAATCACAAAACTAATAATATAATCAATAACATTTATTGAAATTATAATAATAACACTATTAATGACGACCAATAAATTATATTTACAATATACGAGCTTTAGAACATAAATCTTGACATGCCCTTCCTTTTCATCGTCTTTCTTCTCTTCCTCTTCTGTGATTTTTTTTTGCTTTCCATCGTCTTTTTCTCTTCTTCTGCAATTTTTTTTAATTTTTTTAAAACTATTATTTGGTTGTTTAAAATTGTGTACCAAATATAAAAGATCATGAGAACAATATATTGGATAGTCAAATCTAAACGATCTGTACCAAAAATAACTAAATTTAAACGATTATGTACCAAAGAATCTTTAAAAAAATCATTTAGATTTGGGTAGAAAAATTTAAACGATCAAATCTAAACAATCATGTACCCAAAAAATCTTGTAAAAAAAATCGTTAAGATTTGGCTACCCAAATATAAACGATATGTACCAAATATAAAAAAATTATGTACCAAATTTTTTTTTAAAAATCATTTAGATTTAGCTGCCGAAATTTAAACAATCAAATCTAAACGATTATATACCAAAAAATTGTGAAAAAAACGTTTAGATTTGGCTATCCTAATTTAACCGATTAAATCTAAACCATCATGTAGCAAAAAATACCCAAATCTAAACGTTGTGTAGCAAAGAATAGCCAAATCTAAACAATCATATAGCTAAAATCTTGAAAAAAAATCGTTTATATTTTGATAGCCAAATGCAAACGATTAAATGTAAACGATCATGTAGGAAAGAATAGCCAAATCTAAATGATCATTTAGCAAATATATTACGTGAATTGTGGGTCTGTGAGTTTTTTCCATTTTCAAAATTGTTCTACTGTATATGTTTTCCTTTTGTTATATTTTTTAAAAATCAAACTTACATATAATATTAGACAAATCAAGAAGATCCAATAAAAAGAAAAAGAGACAACATGTATACTAGATGCCAAAAAAAACTTAGTTCGACCATCATCAAAGGATGAAGAGGTTTGTGGATTTGGATCTCCAAATTTCCATTTGTCTAAAAAACCATGTGAACTCGATGAAAAAGACTTGAAATGTATATCTAAAGGTTGTTTAACCTTCTAAATTACTTTTATATCTACACAAAGGTGATACGAGTTAAGAATCTTTGTCTTTTCATTTTGCTATTTATTTTTTAATTTATACATATTATACTTTATTTAAGATAATAACATTCCAAAGAAAACAAAAAAACATGAGTTGTCACACCCCAGTAGATTGAGGAAGTTGGAAATAGCATGATGGCAATAATTAATTAGCGAGATAGGGAACAAGAAAATACAAGAAAATTGGATGCCCAAAAACCCATGGCGAGCCGGGTTCGAATTATGTTCTAAACTTTGTAGTTTAAATTATATTTTAAATAAGATAGTTATTGAGGACTTATTAATGAAAATTGAATACTATAATCTTAAATCTAATAAACTAAGGTTTCAAGGCTATCTTGTATAAATTTGAATTCTATGTAGAGACATAAATTTGGATCAAGTTTGAGTATATAGCCCAAATGATCTATAGTGTGTATGAATAAGGCTGAACACCTTATTTTGGAGACTGTATGGATGCAGTACATACAAAAAATAAACAAAAATATATTTTTTATATTTGGTACATGATCTTGAAACAAATAACAGTTTGAAAAAAAATAAAAGAAAATTCAAAAAAGAAGAAGGGAAAAAGACAATTGAAAGGAAAAGAAAAATTGCAGAAGAAAAAAGATGGAAAGGAAATGACAAACCTAGAATATTTTTAAAAAATGGCCAGCTTCATAAACTTTTTTATTTTGTTGCACGAGTCATAAGTATTTTGATATTTTGTTATATTTATGAAAATTTTCCTTTTATAATTTTAAATTATAATAAAAGAATATGTGTGTAAATGTTTTCATAGGGGTTGGGTTAACAATCATCAAGGATGGTGGTCGAACATGAACAACAATGGTCATTTTAAAATGATAAGTACTAGAGGTTGGCGACAGTGGTCGTCAAAAGTAAGTCGACGACGATCATCGAAAAACAGTTGTTGGCAATATGTTGAAAACAATTGACAAGAACTAGAATTTGAATCGAATCAGTTTAACCAAACAAAACCACTTGAAATCAAAATTAGGGTTCGATTATTAAAGAAAATTAGTAATTAACTGATATTTTAAAAACGTAATCTCGTTTATTACTTTTAATAGGTCTGTATATATATGTAAAGAAATACAACTTAACATTTTTTAGGTATGTTAATTAACCAAACAAGTTTTATTTTTATTTTATTTACTCATAACTACTAGTTAGAGACACGTGTGATGCATATGGATTAGACCATCCAATGAGAGGTTTGAATGAAACATTAACAAACAAATTTAAAATGAAGATAATATAGAAGGGAGTGGAGAATGAAAACTTAAATATTATCATTCTAAACTTTTTCTATAAGAAGAAATTTTGAAAATAAAGATGGGCAAAAGAAAAAAAAAAAAGTTCGTATTAATAGTCTGAAAATTTTGTAGTTATTACAACAAGAAGGGATATATATCTATACAATTTGTAGTTTTGATGTGAAAGAAGGTATCTATATGAATTTCAGTTATGATGTGAAGAAGTAATGTATCAATTAGTTTAGAAGCTTTTGTCAGAAAGATACATGTATGTTTGTGTGTGCTAAAGGCAAAATAGGAATTCTCAAAAGCTTTTGGGTTTTTGGTAGGCATAGTTTAGTTCTCATTTAACAAATTTATCGATTTGAATTCAGAATCAATATTATAAATTTCTCAATATTATTATTTTGCAATATCATAAAATTTAAAATATATTATAGGATTACACTTTTCGCCTCTATTATTTAAGTTTGGTAGATTTTAATTCTATATTTCAAATTGACAATTTAACTCTTAAAAGTTTCATTTTAGTTTTATTGTATCATATTCATATAAATGTGACACCGCATTATTATTATTATTACTTAAAATTAAATAATTAAATAAAAATTTTGAGTTTTACATTTTGCGTTAAAATATACTTAAACTTAAAAGAAATGTTAAAAGTTACTGTTATGATTTGTTATGGATAGAAATCCTTAATACTTTGTTTCGAAAATACTTTTGAATTTTTAAAATTTAAAAATATCTTAAACTTAAAAAATTGAAAAATACCCTTACATGTATATGATATGAACACAATCTGATACTATTTTGTTACAAAAATATGAATGAAAAGTTTCAAATTTTGCATTAGTACCCTTATCTTTATAAAAAAAACAAAGGTTGAAAAGGTAAGTTATTATTTCTCTCCATCACTTCAATCTATCACCTAGCACTTTTTTATTTAGTTTATTCTCTCTTTTCTCCCCTGTCTTCTTTAATACTCTCATTTATTTATTTCTCTTTTCTCTTGATTCTCTTCTTGTTACCAATTTAGTTGCTTTTTATTTGTCTAAAAAAGAAAAGGCTAGGCCTTCAGTTAAAGTATATATAGACTACAACAAGAAGAAACTAAATAAGGAAACCACCAAGGGCCTTAGAGCTAAAATGCTTTGACAATTATACACATTAGTAGTTGAGCCTATTTGTTAAATACGTGGTTTTGAGTTCAGAACATTAAAAGAGAATCAAGTTGACTTTGAGAGACACTATGAGTTGGATGTTAAATTTTGAGGTTAACTAGTGGAGAGAAAAGAAGAAAACATATGCATTACCAAATCTGTAGCGGAGAAAACTTTGTTGATCCGATTTGCAATTCAAATTAGAAAATTTGTATATTGTATATAATCAATTGTTAATAAAGTATAAAGAAAAGTAGCATTTGATTTAATGCATTTTAGTACAATAGATTTTGAATCAACAGACCTCTTAAATGAAACGTGGTGGTTTGGAGCTTATGATTCTTTGTTTTTTCCATTTATATATATTATCAAATCAAAATTCTTTCTTATGATATGGGTGCAAAGAAAAAAAAAAAAGATGATCATATGAATAATCTACAAGTACGTGAAGAAGAGAGACGATGTTTCGAAAATAAATTGGACAAAATAGTGGAACGTACTCCTTCCTGAAACCCTAAAACCTAGAGAAAGCTAAAGTGTCCTCCTTCCCTTTTTCAATTCTACGTGATGTCTCTTTATTTCTTTTTCCAAAACCCTAATTAAAATACGAAGGAAGGTGTCAAATATTTTTTGTTTACTCACATTTTCAAGTTTACATGGAACATGCTCCATTTCAAACTTTTTTCTTTTTTTTGTCTATCAATCTTGGTAAAAATAGAACTTGAATATATTATTGAAAACCAAGGAATGAAAGAATACACGGAACAAAAGGAGAGGAAAATTACAATTAATGTGAAAATACAATTCAACTCCTAATACTCCTCTTCAAGATGGGAGTGATCGACAGTGAATATCCATCACTCCCATCTTGGACAACAAAGGAAAAAATAACATGGAAGGTAAAGACAGCTTAGTGTTATGAAATCAAACAATTAAGCAAATAGTAAAGCATAAAGATTGACATACAGATATACGTGGTTCACTAATATCGTGTTATCTACATCCACGTGCAGAGGAGAAGAAATATTATTAGAGAGAATATTTTTTTAAAACAATATGACACCAGTAGGTTAGACCGTTTATATATGCACTACTCTAAACCACTACAAGAAATGGAAGATCTCTCCAGATGCATAAAATCATCGAGAGATATATGAAAATGCGTCGGAAAAGGATCTTTCAATGCACAAATGGCTATCGAAACCAAAGTTGAGAGTAATGCATTTGGAGAGAAATTCTCGACGTCGTGAAATGAAGCGTCAGGAGTTCTATGATCTCCTGACGTAGTACGACATTGGGGGTTTGTTTATTAATTGTTTTTTTTTAATTCTAATGCAATCGAATCGGTTCTTCTTCTTCTGCAAGAAATAAAAAAACATTGAGAAGATTGAATTGATTGTGTGAAAAAAGAGTCCATTTATTAATGAAAAAATAAAAAGGAAAACGACATTTTAAAGATCATGTTCCACTATGCTTTGTTCCAGATGACATAAAACTGTTTTTCAGATTTAAACAGTCTATACAAGTTTGAAAGTTTCAGGTGAAAAGTGTTTAGAGTATTATGAACCTTGCTTCTATTGTGGGTGTGAAAATTAGTATAAAATAGATTTATGAAATTAAAAAAGAGCTTCCTAAACTTCAATATATATATATACATACATACAAACTAAACTTTCATTACAAGTCCTACTTTCCTTTAATGAATTAGCATTTCAATATTTCATAATCAACAAAGCCTAAACATGAATGCATTTGAACAATCTTCCCAAAAAGTATTCGAAAACAAACTAAAACAAAAATACAAAAAAAAAAAACTAAAACAAGGGAAAAATTAAATATAACTTAAACTTCTCAGAAGAGATAGGGATGACGACGACACCGGAATAGATGAGGAAGACGGTGGCAGGAGCGACGATGATGAGTTATCAGGTCGTTTGTTCTCTTCGATCCCCTCTTTGCAAACCCTTTGTTCTCTCTTTAACCCCTCTTTGTAGATCTGTTTCACAGATCAGAAGAGGGATTTTAAATGGGCATTGTCGATGCGATATTGGTAGCGTCAGTAGTTCCACCAACAACTCCCATGCTTTCTTAATGCGTCGAGAGTTACTATAACTCCTGACGCTCTAATGTTTGCATGGAAAGAGGCCCTATCTCCCAACGCTAAATCTTCTGAATGTGTGAAGCTGGGTCGGAAGATCCATAATTTCTTGTAGTGACCCAGGTAAAAATCATAAATAACTTCATATGCATAATTATGAAAAACTAAAGCCCCCCATACTAGGTTGTTCGTAGTGTCACATATCAAATTCAAGGCATTCCAACAAATTTTTACACCTTGACTTGAATTTTCTTCCAAATAACAGAATGTACCAAATGCAACATAAAACAACTTTGTCAGACATACGCACACTTATCTCCCATGCCTCAAAAGTGTCCTACAAGAAAACACTAACAATTCAAAACATTTAACAAATCCAAACAATGTGGAACTTGGCCTATGGAACCATTTTTGTTAAAATATCAACATGGTTACCTGCCGTACTAATAACTTGTAGAAATACAAGTTATTGTAGCATTTTATGTAAAATAATGAAATCTAATCGCATGAGAATAGAAAACAAGGAAAAAAGTAGGCGATTTGATTAACTGTGAATAGCATGATATAGAATAATTTTATCTCTGTTTTACTGTGCTTTAGTGATCTTACCACAGAATTTTAAGCAAAATAAGTGAAGCTCAATGATATAATATTTACGCGAGGAAGCGCATTCAGCCAACACGACGACAAAGAAGTAGGCTGCTAGGCGATATGGGTCACTAGCAGACAAAATTAGTTGGCCCAAAAGTTAGAAAAAGGACAAAAGGACGTCTGCATATGACATCGATGCACCTTTTTAGAGGCATTAATGACATGTAGCGTCCTGTCAACATCAACTATCGCATATAAATGAAGCCTCTCACTTCAGAACAAATGTGCACAAATTGACCGAAGAGCAAGTTCCTTACATCACTCATCTCCTCCCTTACCTTGAGTTTTAGGTGAGAGCTTACAACAAAAGAGGAGATTTCATCCCTTCCATCTTTCCCCTCACAAATAGGCAAAGATCAGAGACAACGAGTATGAGAAATCAAATTCTAAGATGTGATACTTTCTTATGTATTCCAGTTTGTATCTTTATTGTATTGTTTTATAAGATTGACATCTTGGTCGAAAGGCCTAAATTATTTTTATGAATACAGTGCATTTCTTCTTCCATTCTCCCATCTTTCTGTTACTTTTCCTTTTCAATCTATTTGATTAACTTGTTAGCAATAAAATGTGTTTTAATACCTAGAAAATCATAGTGTTTCGTTATAATTTTTGCTAAGTTAAGCGCGGATGTCAAAGCATTGTATATACAAGAGAAGTACAATGATATTGATTGTAATCATCTGACAAGTAAGAACGTGTATTTAGCTAAGCGAGTGACGAGAAGGTTGTATCAATACAATCTTATGTCCAAGTGTTTCCTTTGCATACATTAGAGAAATGTCAATGTCTGTGGTGAAAGTACCAAGAGGTTGTGCACCTTAATCAAGGAGAAATTACTTAAAATGCATATAAAATGATTAGGTATAAATCATAGCTTAATTTTGTGTATCTGGATCCCAAGGGGCGAGCAAGTATGACAAAGGCGCCAAGAGGTCGCTCGCCCTAATCCAAAGTTAAAATATGCTTTATATCACCTTGAATTATTAAAGCACAAGTCATTGCGCTTAGATAATTAAATTGTTCCTTCTTCGCTATGCCTAGAAATGAGTTCAATGTCCATTTTCATCATCTCGCCATGCTCACCTTGCACCACCAAGCACCTTTGTGTAAAAAGTTAGGATAAAAAGTATATTGTGCATATCTTTACTGTATAATCTATACCGCATGATTTAGTTACGTGGTAAGAGAACTAGGAGCTTAAATTCCCTTTAGTGGAGTGTATACACAGTTAACGAATATTAATTAATGTGCTTAGTCAATTAATCTCATATTATTGTAGCTTTTGATTTGTAGATACATTAGGTCCCCTTCTTAGCTTGTAAAAGATAATGAGTTTGAGGCACTTGCTTATAGCAAAAAAATTATTATAATAGGGCTCATGTAACTACATTTTCTAAATTTTAAAAGTAGAAAATTTTAAAGTCGATAACCCTCCGATAGTCCACTGATAGCTCTCTGATAATCCTCTGATAGCTCTCCGATAATCGTTTGATAGTCGTCTGATATCACTAATTATTCGTCATATTTGTCATATTCGCAATATGTAAAAAAGAGGTGTCATAGACTATTTTTTTCTAAATGTTTTTGTCATCTAATAAAATTTCCTTAATGAGTTTTATCTTTGTTGGTTGTAATTTGAAATGTTCAAATCTATTTTGAAAATTAATATAATGTATGGTGATACATTGTAATATAAAGTTTATATTTTAATTAAACTATATTATATAATTTTAATTTTAGATATTGATTCAAAATTAATTTATAAAAGAATAAAAAATTTGAATGAATTCACATATTAATTTAATGTGAATTAGATTCATATTAAAACTATGAATTAAAATTTAATGTGCACATGATACACATTAAAACTATGAGAGAAATTTATATTTGAATATGATTCGAATTTGGATTAAATTAAATATAAGATATTCAATTTAGAAAATAATTAATAGTTTATTTTAATTTGATTTAATTAAATTAAAATTATAGGTTATATGTGAGATATTCATCTAAAAATGATTTAAATGAAATATTAATTAAATATGATTTAGGTTAGTTTTCATAAATATAACAAACAGTCAAAATATTTACAGTACGTGTAACAAAATGAAAAGTCTCATTAAGCTGGCTATTTTTTAAAAATATTTCAGATTTGCTCTTCCTTTTCATCATCTTTCTTCTCTTTCTGTCTTGCGGTTTTGGTTTTTCCATCGTCTTTCTTCTCTTCTTCTGCTATTTTCTTTCTTCTTCTTCTACATTTATTTTATATTTTTTTCAAACGGTTATTTGATTCAAGATTGTGTACTAAATATAAAAAATCTATTTTTTATTTTTTTTTTCAAATTGTTGGTTGGTCAATATCGTCTACCAAATATAGGGAATTTTGAAAAAAAAATGTCATGCTCTCAAATCTAAACGATCGTATACAAAAAAAATAATCAAATGTAAACGATTGTGTACCAAATAATCTTTTAAAAAATCGTTTAGATTATTTGGGTAGTAAAAATTAAATGATCAAATCTAAATGATCATATATCAAATACAAACAATCATGTACCAAATATAAATGATCTTGTAACAAATATAAATGATCTTGTACCAAATCTAAACGACCGTGTACCAAAAAAATCTAAAAAAGTCGTTTAAATTTGACAGTCATGTACCAAATATAAATGATAATGTACCAAATATAAACAATCGTATACCAAAAAATACTAAAATAATCGTTTAGATTTGGCTCCTTAAATTTAAACGATTAAACCTAAATGATCGTGTACAAATAATAGTCAAATCTAAACGGTCGTCTACTAAAGAATCTTTAAAAAAAAAAATTGGGTAGCCAAATCTAAACAATTATGTAGGAAAGAATAGCCAAATATAAACGATCGTCTAATCTTTAAAAAAAATTATTTAGATTTACGTAACGAAATCTAAACGATCGTGTAAGAAAGAATGATCAAATATAAACGATCGTTTCTCAAATATATTAGGATGCCAGTTAATCACAATGCATTTTTGCTATTTTCCATTATTGGCCATGGGATGTTTTTGCTATATCCCATTGTGAGCATGTGGACTTCTTCCGTTTTTGAAATTGTTCTATAGAGTATAAATATTTTAGCGCTTTTTCATATTTTTAAAAAGACCCCTATGATTTAATTAGTTATTAACTTAATTATTTATTTTATTTTATTTTAATATTAAGTTATTAAATTAATAGGGAATGTGGGTGCTTTTCCACGTTCCCATTTTCTCTCAACTTCCCTCTTCTTAGATATTAGATTAGCGTAGGAGAATCGTTCAGGGAACTATGTGTATTGAGAATCCTCTCAAAGAAAATTCTCTAAAAAATATCTCTTCCAAGTTTGGTTCCACAAACCAAAAACTCAGCTTAGAGAATAGGGAGGTCTCCAAGTGGTGGTGCTCCAATAATTTGTTGTTTGGTAGATCAAGAGTCGTCAATGACAAATAAGAAATGCTCAAGTCGAAGATCTATCGTTGGAAAGTAAGTAATGTGATAAGAACAGTTAAACGTAGAGAAGGCGTTACACAAAGAAAATTGCGTTGAGTAGAATGCGTTGAAGTTTGACAATGTGAAAGGAAACATGCATTCAAGTACGAAATTAGGCATTTAATACAGTAATGCAAGAAGATGTACCTATGTCTAAATGAATTTGGCGAGAAGTAGGTGTCCTATTGACAAGATTATATGGCTCTATGAGAAAAAAATAATAAATGATCGTTGCTTCCCAAGAAGATAAAGGAAGTCAGGCGATTTAAAGGGTTTGGCCTTCTAAGGGATAAGGTTATCATTTTAAGAGAAATGTTTAATCTACAATTGACTGATGGCTTAAGTGTCAATTTTGGGGTGGTCATGTGATACGACAAATTGGTAAGATGGCACGTGTAAAGTATGGAAATGACCCAAAGAAGTGAAAGGTCACTATAAATAGGACCAAAGATTAATAAAGAAAGGAGTTCAGAATATGCTAAAAACTTTGATAAAGATAGCAAGAATAAGATTTAAGTGCTAAGAGGCTGGTTGTAGAAGTATTTGGACAAGAGGAGAAACCCTAAAGTAGAATAGGAAGAGTTGAGGCTAAGTATTTTGTGTTAGTGACTTTTGTGTAAATGATTTCTGTACTTAAAAGATGTTTTGTGTGAGTATTCTCTCATAAAAAGAATGTCTTGTGAGTAACCTTTATGAGTGAAATTAATATTTTCAAAATGAAATTATGTTTGGAAAAGCATTCCTTCTCAGTTTGTATTTATGCATAACCTGTCATGTTTATCTGTATATATGACGGTTCCATTGATGTTGTTGTTTTATTATTTGAAAAGAAAAATTGATTGATTCCTATATGTTGATTGTGATGTTTGTGTACGAGCAAAATCATTGGCCTTATTCCTACTGGTCCACTACTATTATGTGGTGTGCACATAATGTATGAAGGCGTCGTATCGACATTAAATGTAATAGGAAAGAAATCAAGAAATCCCCAGATGTTGTGGATGGAGTGACCATTACAATAGTCTGAACACAAGATGCTGGCGAGAGTGAATCCGGTAATCTTGGCAAGGGAATGATTCTTGAACTGGAATAAGATGAATATGAGGGTCAATGTGTGTTTTTGGTGACTTGTGAAAGGAGGCGTTGAGAGCCTCTCTTTGTGAAATTAAAATGTGTTTTTTGTGACTTCTTATGTTCCCCCAAAAAAAGTATTTCCAAACTCTTACTCACTAAGTTTTTAACTTACATTTTAAGTTTCTCCTCCTCAGGTTGTTAGACATTGAAGCCTAGTAAAAGATGGTTCCTAGATGTAAAAGTCAAGTTAAAAAGGGAAAGTAGAATGGTTTCGTAGCCTTATACAGCATGGTAGCCATGTCATTTCATCTGGCGTTTAAGGAGCCGATTGGCAAACAGACTGTCCTTAGTGCAGAAGGCCCAGTTTTGAAGGAAGACGAGAATAATATTGTGGGTGGTAAGACTTAGTCCAGGAGGTATGAGAGCCAAAGATTAAGTTAGGTAAAGAAAGCCCTAAGCGTTGTCCTGAGTTGGATTATTGGGTGGCCGAGGCAAAGGAGGAGATGAAGCTCTTACATCTTTAAGTACCCAACCTTAAGAAGTAACATTTGGTGGCAAGAAAAGGATCAGGCGCATTGCTATACGATGAGGTGAGCAAGTCAGGCATTGAAGTAGGAAAGTTGTGTTAGGTGATGAAGGCCTGAAACTATACGTTTTTCATTGCAAAGGAAAGTCTAAAATTTTTCCATGTAGAACGATGAATTAAAAAAGAGAGAGAATTTTGCACTCATATTGTTATGTTATTCTGTGGTGAAAATGTATAAGCGAGGAAGGTTAAGTTGTGATTTTCTGTTGTGTTGTGTTGGAAAGATAGGCGTTAAGCTCTGTGTTATAGTTTTTTTGCCTTGAGAAATTGTTCTACTTACTAGGCATCTGGCGTTCATCACACGGTGTGGTATATGTTGAGAGCCTAGGGGGCATAAAAGATCTTGGTACACGATCTTAAACAAAAATCGTACGTTTACATTTGGATACAATCAAATCTAACAAATATAAAAGTTATTGAAAAAAATGTTAGGATATTAGTACAAGATCGTTTAGATTTGGGTTTCCAAATCTAAACGATAGTGTACCAAAGAATCTTTAAAAAAATCATTTAGATTTGGCTACCCAAATATAAACGATGGTGTACCAAAGAATAGCCTAATTTAAATGATCGTGTACAAAGAATCTTAAAAAAAATCGTTTAGCTTTTGTTACTCAAATCTAAATGATTAAATCTAAACGATCGTGTATACAAAAAAAATAGTCAAATCTTAATGATATTGTTTACGGAATAATCTTGAAAGAAAATCGTTTAGATTTTGGTTGCCAAATTCAAATGGTCATGTAGCCCAAATTCTAACCAAGATCGTGTACTAGATATATCGTGGGTGCAAGAGGCCAACTAATCGCGTGTTGACTAGGGTATTTTTGTATTTTTCATTTGATGGAAACGGAAGACATGCGCAGCGGAAAAAAAGGAACGAATTTTACTCTAATTTCCCATTGTTAACATGCAACCCTAAACTAAACAAATTAGGGTTTAGGAAATATTACCTTTGATGCCTTTCAAAAATTTTGAAATCTACTCATGTACACAAATCGAGAAAACCAATAGAATTTACCTACTATCCTCGGGACAGAGAATCGAGTTGTGGGATCCAATTTGGTATTGGAAAAATAAGGAGATAAAAGGAAATTGGAAGGTATAAATTTTTATTGAGATTTTAGGGTGATAAATTAGTAATTTCTAAAATTACTAGAAAATGGCAAAAGTTCTCAACTATTTGAAAACA
>JBBPDI010000022.1:11568017-11579380 GCA_037974545.1 Cucumis variabilis
CAAAATAAAACCAAAACAGAACCAACATATAAAAATAAAATAAAATCATTTTAAATCAGATTCAACTCCAAAATACATCAAAGAAAATAGAGAACAATCACAAACGAATTTAAATTACTCCAATAAAAAACCATTATATTTTATATTGTAATTAACGTAGCATTTATATTCTAAAATCAAGATTAATACAATTAATATATATAATATTAATACAATTAATTTAACTCCAAAATTCACATTAAAGAATAGAAAGAATAATATAAAGTTAAATTTCTCATATCACCAACCACTATATGTCAAATTGCAACTAATGCTACATAAAATCAAATAAAAGGTTTTCAAAGTTAAATAAAATAAAATCTCCTTTTGTTTTTAATTTGAAAGAAAATGGAAAAACACATAAATAACAAAAATAATAAAGTGGTTAAAAAGGAAAATGGTAGGATCCACTATTTTACCATTTTTTGTCTATTTCAATCGATTGGACAATCATGGGATTGGAAACTAAGGGCCCGTTTGATAGCTCATTCCCTGTTTTCTGTTTCCTGTTTTCATTTTTTAAGGTATGGAGGTGTTTGGTAATGTTCTTTATTTCTCGTGCTAAAACAAAGTAGAAATGTTTCTCATTTTATAAGGAATTATTGGAAACAAAAAAAAGTAGTTTCTCCCATTCTCGTTTCTCAATTATTTCTATTGGTTTCTTTTTCCATTTTTTCAATTATTTCTATTGGTTTCCTTTTCTCTTTTATCAATTATTTTTCTATTTTATTTTCCTTTTCCATTTTTCTCTCGTGATTTCCTTTTTCTTCCTCTTATTTTCATCTTCTTCCCCAAATAACCACTCTCTACGTAGTTTCCTTTTTCTTCCTCTTATCTCCATCGTCTTTCCCAAATAATCATCCTCTTCCTCTTCCTCTCATCGTCTTCACTGTCTTCCTCTTTGCCTCTCATCGTCTTCCTCTACACGATGCCTTCCTCTTCGCTGGATCTAGGTTTTCCTCTTCCTCTTTGCGTGAATTGTGTTTTCCATTGTAGGTTTTCACCGAATTTGTGGGTTTTAGTCAGATCTGTGTTTTAACCACGAGTTTTTATCTTCCTCTTTGCCGTGGGTTTCGATCTTTCTCTTTGTTGTGGGTTTTCGTCTTCCTATCGTCAGCTCTGTCCTTTAGATCCTAATCCTCATCTTGTTCTCCATAAGATTACAAGAAGACATTCCTATCTAGGTTTGATAATTTTTTTTTATGTTTAATGGAGAATATATATTTTTGTTTGATGTTTAATTGAATTAAATGTGTATAAAATAAAAAATAAATCTCAAAGAAAATCAAGAAACAAGAAATAGTTATCAAACACATTTTTTGTTTTTGTTTTTTTTTTTTCAAGAAACAAGAAACAGAAAAAGTTATCAAACACATTCATGTTTCTTGTTCTAAAAAAAGAAGGAACAAGAAACAGAAAACGAGAACGTTACCAAACATGCCCTAAGATGCTCTAAAAGGAAAAAGGGTAAAATTGAAATTACAAAATATAGAAGTCTGGATTTGATTATTTTTCTATATTTGCAAAATCATAAATCTTAAAAACGTTTTTGTAAAATACCTAAACTAATTTGCCACCCAATATAATTTTCTAAATTTTATAGCTTAACGTGAAAAAATTTTAATAGTCCATCTTGAAAAAGACTAAAAATATACGCTACAAAAATTCGGGGTCTCCCGACGTAGTCAAGTGTCAGCATATATACCCCAAACGCGTCGGAGAAGGATCTTCCGACGTACATGATGTCATCGAAAAGGAAGTCAACAGTAGTGCGTCGAGGGATGAATTCCTGATGCATAAATAGAAAGGTATCGAGAATGTCTTACTCCTAACACAGTCAATGCTGACGAATGGAGCACGTCAGTAATAGGGGACTTTTGACATTCCTTCGGAAAGGTACTCCGAATGTGGCTTCAGAGAAGGTTGCCTCAACGTGTTGCTCACAATGTCGAGGCAAGGACATAATTCCTAACACCTTTTGTGCGTCGACAAATATTTTTAATATATTTTTTTCAATTATTATATTCAATTTTTTCTTAATCTTGAGGTACTGTAAAGACCCAACTCTTTATACTAAGCTAAGGTCATTACCTTAAAGATAAATAACAATTTTGACAATTTCTTGGAAAGAGAAAAACTAAATTTTCATAAAAAATACCATGAAAACATGTCGTTGCATGTTTTACAAATTTTAAAGATAATAAAAACAAATAAATAAAAATATTTAAGCTCAAAACGCTGAAAACAAATAATGAAAAGCAGAAGCAAAACTGTGTCCCCATATGGCATGTCACAGATCCTTCCTGTCTCACTCGACAAATTTTCTCTATCTTTATCTTTGCCTGAAATATTAAACATAGAAAATGATGAGTATAAACACATACTCAGTAAGGGACTTACTACTAGTCCCTAGTTGTACTTGGTATTTGCTAACTTCTCGTTAGAGTCCTATAAGAAAGTATTGCATAATTGTTGTGCTTCCGAACACATGCCATCCAATGGTCCCGTAAACACATCTGGACTCTTGGTGAACCTAAAGGAATCACCCTAAAGAAGAGTTGGGCTGTTAACTATTGTGCTCCCGAACGCACGCTATTTAGTGGTCTCATAGGGACACATATGGACTCTCGGTGAACCCAAAGGAATCACCCTAAGGAGAGTCGGGTTGACAATTATCCCGTTCAAAATAAAAGCTAGCCACACAGACATAAATAGGTGGTGCTTTCGAGGAACACCCAAATGGTACGACTCTAACAGACAAAGCTAAGAGACACTCATCCATAGCATATCACATATCATAAATATCATAACATCATAACATGGCATGAATATCAATCATAGCGTCCTTATCATATGATTAATATTTCATGCATCATAAACATATCAGCTATAACATATCAGTCATAACACTCAATCATTTATATCAGTCACATTATGCATTTTAGCTACATCAATGCATAATGAAAAATACATGCAAGTTCTTAAAATTTAATTCGAGGCTCTAGTAGTAGAATCTGTTACCTAAGAGTAGTAGAATCTCTTACCTGAGATTAGCTAAAAATATATTCCTTTGCTGACAATTTTTTTTTCAATTAACCCAATCCTAATCATAAAATGAAACTTAAGTATCTTAATTAATAAAATTAACAATTGACTTTCATCCAAAAATTCTCCCAAATTAACTTACTCAAAATTGAGCTTAAAACCAATTCAACCTTGATGGAAAAAATTCGTCATTTAAATCTTCAAGATTTTCCAAAGGGACTTTCCAAAAGCATGCAACCAAAATCAATTCTAAAATGAAGAATATTTTTCTTTTTCTGCCTCTCTTTTCACTCTGAGCATTCAAATGTTATTTATAGATCCAAATAATAATATTTATCATTATTATTTCCTTTTTCTTATAGGGTATATATTTATATATATATATATATATATATATATATATATATATATATTCCTATTATCTTTCCTCGATAAAATCTTTCATCAAATCAACTTTTATCTTAAATAGTTATCTTTTTCAAAAAAATCAACTCTTCTCTCTCTTCATTAAATTTCATCAAATACAAACAACTTTATTCTTTTAGCAAAATAATTATAGTTTTACAAATAATTATATTTTAAAAATATAATTATTTTCTTGTTATTATTTTTTCTTTCTAAACAAATATCTTCTCTTCAAATAATTAATTATCTTTCATATAATTAATTTTCCACAAATAGAATTATCTTTACTATTTTTTATAATAATTATATATATATAACCACATATACTTATAATTATCAAATCTAAAAAAATTTCACCCTTCAATTTAATTAAATAACATCCAAAGTATTTAAATAAATTTCAATTTCCATAAAACAAAATAATTTTCACAACTTTACTTAAATATCATAACATAAAATTAAATCAAATACTCAACAACCACCACAAACTCAAATCCTCTAATTAATTAAATATTCAACCAACGAATATCTAATTAATTTCAATGTCTACAAAATTAAATAATTTTCAAAATAACTCTCAATAAATTAGTCACAATTAAACAAAACCAAGATAATTATCTCTAAAAATTATCTTAATTTTTTGGGGCGTTACATGCATTCTTTTGGGTTTGGATTCGATTTAAATTCAATAAACTTCTGGAAGACAACTAATGCAAAGTTAATAAAAAATTATTAAAATACCAAATTGTAATTTATATATTAGAAACTAAATCCAAATATTTGAACAATTACAAATTCTTTGATGCAATTGCATAAAAAAGAAAAATAAATAAATTATCTCCTAATCGTTGCAAACGTCATATACCCACAAGTTCACACCTACAATAACACAAAATTAAATTTCGATATATATCATCAATAACAAATTAAACAACTTAAAATTTCAAAAATACGTGCCACAAGTGTTCAAGCTAAGCTTAACCTACAGAGACTACCATAACTGCAGAATAGTCAGAACAAACTAATCACAAATAACTTCAATCTTTACAAGCTACCTAATACTTCCAACATACTTTACAAGCTACCAAACACTTTCAACATACTTTACAAGATACCTAACACTTTGAACCCCAAAACTACTAACAAATTTAAAACTAATTTTGAACTAAAGAGGCTATCATAAGTGTAGGATAGTTAGGAGAAATCAATCACAAATTACTTTAATCTTTACAAGCTACCTAACACTTCCAACAAACAAAATTACCAACAAATAAAAAACTATGTTTAAACTAAAGACTACTATAACTGTAGGATAACCCAAACAAATCTCAACCACAAATTACAACCCCCTCAAATTTTAAAATCATTACACCCCTCCCTCAAATTCAATATCAAAACACCCACCTTCTCTTCAAATTCAATATCAAAACACCCTCCTCCTCTTCAAATTCAATATCAAAACACCCTCCTCCTCTTCAAATTCAATATTAAATCTTAAAAACACTTCAAAATCTAAATCCCCCTCAAAGTTTTAAATCATTACCCCCGTCAAATTCAAATTCAATATTAAATCCTAAAACTAATTCAAAAGCTAAATCTAAAACTAATTCTTTAACTAAACCAAAACTAAAACAAAACAATAACTAAAACACTTATTGGAATGAAGAGCGGTGGCGATGGTAGCAGACGACGATGAACGACGGGATGGAAAGTGACAACGAGCACGGTGACAACGGCAAGGTTCTCAATCTCTCTTTGTCTCTCACAATTCTCTCCTTCTTTTTATGTTTTGTGAATCACAAACCTGAAAGATGGTTTTTATAGAGGAACTCCCGATGTGTAACGAAAACATTGGGAGAACCCACATATTTTTTACCTCATTAGTAACGCGTTGGAAATATATATCCATATTTTCGATGTCAATTGTATGGCATCGGGGGAAAGGAAATTATTATTTAATTATTTCCCTTTCTCCCGATGCCATGAATGTCCATGTCAAGTATAACCGACCTATTTCTGACTTATATATGCATGGCATCTGAAAAAGAAAATAATTAAATAATAATTTCTTTTTCTCCAACATGCTAAATGTTAATATCGAGAATAGTTGCACCAGTCCCGACGTGCACGCATGGCATCGGAGAAAAGAGAATTATTATTTAATTATTTTCTTTTTTCCAACATATACATGTACGACGTCATGGATTGGCTGGCTATTCTCGATATCATGAATCTAACGTTGGAAAAGATTCAATTTACCAACACACTCCTTATGACATCGGCATATGTGCTATTGCTCGATGCTTCTTATCCTGATGCACTTTTTGGCGTTAGGAGAATCCTGATTTCTAATAATGATAAAATATTGTGAATATGTCGTGGTGTAAAAATGAGCCATAAAGGAAAAATATAATAATAAAATAAAGAAATAATAATTAAGAAAATACAAAAATAAAGAAAATGAAAATTTATGAAATTAGAAAAAAAAAATTCCAATATATTCCAATTTCTATCATTTCTTAGGATATTTTACTAATATGTATGCGTATAACAAAATCCACCAAATGCCACTATGTATGGATAATTTGACAAGCATAGCGTGGATTACGTAGCCACTAATAAGGGTATGTAGCTTCAGGAGTACACATTACAAAGTTAGATGTGGAGAGGAGTGAAACATGGCGATAGATGCTAAGCATAATGGAGCATATATTTTAATAATATTTATAACACATTACAAAGTCAGAGTATGAAGAAATTTGTCAGAATAATACCACTCACGACACCGTATATACAATGCAAGGACTCTATGCTCTTTCAACGCGTCATGTTGTGTGTCGGGAGATCTTCTATTTTTTTTAAAAAAAAAAAGATACCTTTCATTATTAAATGGAAGGTATATATATCGCTTACCCCACATCATATTTTTTATTACTACAATTTCATTTGTTTCCTAACACTTAGTTTATAGCAATGTAAATGCATGTGAAATAAAATACATAATCGTTCCTAATAAGAAATGTGTATGCTCATTAAATAATCCACAAAAGAAAGAGAAGAAGTTTAAAAACATACCTTTGTAGTCTTCTAAGTTAAAGATGCAAACTCATTGTTTTGACCCTGAAAAATAATGATAAAAACCAATTAGTAATTCAAATCAAGTATCTATGACCTAGCTACAATGGAACGTGGAGGTAGCTACATATGGGTACGGCCACACATAATTATTTATGTTCTTGTATTGTTACGACATATAAAAGAAAGAAGATACAAAATTTAGAACCATAGAGGAACTTCAAGGTTCCAAACTTCAAAACAATGAAACTTTGATTAAAAAACATTGTGTAATCCAATTTGGGGGCCAAAACGACATTTTTATAGAGAAACTCCCGCGCACTTCGAAGATGTCAAGAGACACCCCCTATTCTTGACGTAATAAGTAAAACATCGAAAATAGTTTTCACCTATCTCAACATTCTACTTATGACGTCCGGAATAGTTTACACCTCTTCCGACGTCTCTATTCATGGTGTAGGAGAAGTTGGACAATTATTTTGTATATTTTTAGCCGACGCATGCAACATAGACGTCGGAAGGACTAAACTTCTTCGAATGCCATGCATAGAGACATCGAGTCAAATGTGAGAATTAAATATTAATTTATTTTTTCCCCAACGTCTTGAACCACGACGTCAAAGTTTAAACCATCAAGCACCATCAAAACTTCTATAGCTCACTTGGTCAAATGAAATTAAACATCAACTTGCATGCCCTTCAACTAAACCATGTCGTCTTTGACACACACACCATGCCTCCTAGGCATAGGCGCATGGCTTGTCTTTCTGCCTACACCTCAACGAATGACATGCCTTTAACCTTGACTTATACAAGTTCTTTTGACACATATTGGCCACATCACATAAAACGTTTGGCCACCTAGCAATGTTTTCCTCATCTAGGGTGTGTTTTTGTCGTCCAACCCCTTCTCCTTAGAGGTTTTCTTGACATGGTTTGCCCCGACCATATGCTCAATGCCTAGCACTCATGGCCACCTAATACCTGTCCTTTGAAGGTTCTTGATAGTCCTTAGCCACCTAGCACTACGCAAAACACCTAGCACCATGTCCAAAACACCTAGTCCAACACTTAGCCAAATTTTGAACTTCCTTTCCTTCTTTTATTTTCCTTTCACCGCCTACTTTGAATTCTCAAGTTTCAATGCTTAAACAAATTTCCTCTCAACTTTTCTCTTTCAAACTTTAAACTCAACTTAACCACCACACTAAACTACTACTTCACTTGAAACTTATAAAGATAACTAGGGTTTACACATGTGATCATCTATTGGATGTGTCTATTTAATACAAGGAAATACTTAAATCGTTCACTTTGTGAGTTTCTAGGTTCACATATATCATGAATTTGTTCTAAAAAATATAGGTGATTCAATCCATTTTAAACTATTTATGGTCTAATTATTAATTTTTCTTAGAGCGAGCATCACATGATAATTCATTAGATTAAAGAATCTTTTGGCTCTTCAATGGATATGTCCATGTGAATTTTCAATAACTCTTCTATCATTATAGACCCTAGATGACCCATCAAACAAATGTGTAGATAAAAAAACATTTTAGTATATAACAAACCAAACAACCTAAATGCTCTTGAAAAAGAGTTGTTCCAATCAAATCATTAAAATCTTTTTTCAAGTTATTTACGTGAGACCTTTTTTTTATTTATTTATTTTAAGTTGTTTTATAAAGAAAAAAAATGACTTCTTTTAAAACATTTTTCTCCAAGTAATTATTCCAATCACACTTAAAATCTTTTTTGAAGCAACCATTAGGGTAAATTAGTACAATCTAGATTATAACTAAAAGGTCCAACATATTATAGATCTTATTAAAATAGATGCTCATTATTTTTTGGGTTCATTGTTAAGTATCACTCTCCTTCACATTCAACTTATTTGTTATCTGTCTTGAAGATATGAATTCTTAGTGACTACGTAATTCACTTAATATTTACCAAATTGTCTATAAATAATGGCATTTGATAGGTTTTGTTAGACACGTACATATTAGTGAAATATTCAAAGAAATGGGAGAAAGTGGAATATATTAGAATTTTTTTTCTAATTTCATAAATTCTCATTTTCTTTATTTTCTTAATTATTATTTTTATTAGAACTTTTTTTAAATAATGTTATTTTAAAAAATATTGTCGAAAATAGGGTACGAGAAAAAGTATTAACAAAGATAGGGTAGTGAAGTCGTGGAGGGGGTCCACGACTTCGTTGAGTTGTCCACTGAAGTCGTGGACCCTGTCCATAAATTCACTACCCTATTTTTGTCAATATTTTTCCTCCTACCCCATTTTTTACAATATTTTTTAAAACATTATTTTTTTAAAAAAAAGTTCTTAATTAGTTCATATTATATTTTTTATTTTAATATTATATTTTCTTGATTTTGATGTTTATGTCGTACCTCATTGTTACAACATGTTATCAACCTGAGATCTTATCATTTTTTCCACTAAAGGTAGGTCTTAAAGATATGTAGGTTTTCACCTAATTGTTATAATTAATAAATATTACTTCGCATGTTTGGTATATATTAAATTTCTAATATAATTACAATATTTTCTAATAATGTTACTTTGAAAAATATTCTAAAACTTCAATTTCTAGTATTTGATACTATTAGTAATAATTATATATCATGAATGCTTAATGTCAAAATATACTGAGATTTCATTAAAAATATGATCATTTGGAAGCATGCAATTATTCTTCATAAAGCTCGTTATATAAACAGATGCACTTGAGGCTCCAAAATTTTAAATCAATATGTTAGAAAAGAATTTTTTCTACATTTTGAATATGCGCTTACCGTAACAATATCGAGAGAAATTGTTTGAAAAATATTATTCATTTATCTAATGTCTTTTTTCGTGGATGAATGAAATAACGAGTTATTGATTAAAAAATTATGAATATCACTTGACTAAAGAATCAACATTTTCTGAAGTGAATCTTGTAAATTTGAATAATGGTGGATGAAAATTATGAATCTTGACCAACTGGAACAATCTCATTTCTTGAAGTGAATGTTGGAAATTTGACAATTGCAATCAAGGTTATAGTTGCAGCAAAGGAAGAAATAATTATTTTTCATGGTTGATCGTTATAATCATCAAAATTTCAAAAGAACCACACGAAATAATAGTCATAAAAGAAAAGCTCCATAACAAAACAAAAAAGTGTGGAAACAAATTTTGCATATCAAATTAATAATATATTTGGCCTATCTAGTATGAAAATTTTGGATGGTACCATGTAAATTACTACCGATAGAGTTTTGCATCTCACAAAGAGACAATTTGCATATTTAATAAAATAGCACGTGTTTTCTTTATGAATTTGTACAGTAATCAATGTTTTTTATCTCTCATTTTTTTTATATTCTAAGTTCCTTTTCTCTCATTGTAATTATTTTGTTTAATGAAGAAGCATAAATAGTTTTCCTATTTTGTTTAATGAAGAAGCATAAATAGTTTTCCTAGGTTGAATAACTAAAAAACAAGGAAAGAAGACATATGTTTGGCAGACAACCCAACTACGCACACAACATTGACAACAAATATTTCTATTTCTTCCAGTGAATTTTTTTTTTGCTAAATTATAAAAAAAATTGAAAATATTTACCAATATAACAAAATATCACAATCTATAAATAGACAGTCATATTTTACTCTATTTTAATTCATTTTAATATATTTGAAAATAGTCTCTTCCAAATATTTTATTTTTATTTAAAAATCAAGATACATATAAACAATAAAAACTTGTTTTTAAATTTACATTGTTTAGATCGCATAATCAAAAAACACTTTTAAGAAACAAAATTTGAGTTGTTTGTCAAACTCATATTTGCTAAACTTGGTGAATTTAAAAACATAAAACATAATTCAAATTTTATACCAAATAGGTTTTAAGGTTTTTTTTTTTTAATTTTTGGTTTTTGAAAACTAATCATATTTCCTATCACATTCTTAAAATTGTGTGCAACATCTCTCCCTAAGAGAGTTGAAATCATAGAAACTAAAACCTTTGTTTTTGGTTCTTTGCTTTAGAAAATTAATCATATTTTCTATTTCTCCACAATACTGTACATTTTGAGAACTGTAATTTTCAAAACTTTATTTGATTTTTTAAAACAAAGGTAAAAAAAGTAGTTGACAAGGTAAGAAATTTTAAAAAACTAGAAATTGAAAGTCAGATAGTTTCCATATAGGTTTATTTTTTTATTCTTTTTATTTTTCAAACTTTGTCATTATTTATGAAATCGTTGGAAAAAATGCAGAATACAGATAAATAATTTATAAATAGAATGAGTGTTTATAAATTAAAAAATGGTAACAAAATGAGGCTAAATGGTTAACTCACAAAGTTGCAACCAAATATATATACACATAATTTGAGGGGGATCAGAATTTGTTTCTTGTACGGATGCTAACGGTGTCGTTTTCTGTCCTCACGTTTTCACCCACATACTAAAAGTAATTACTTAAATGAACCAATAAATACTATTCCTACCCAATTCCCATCTTCGTTCAAATCTTATTTAAGCTTTAAATCCCTTTAATATTTGGGATAACAAATTCAAACCTAACCTCAAAACGAATAATAATAATAATAGAAACTTTATGTGAGTTATGTTTACTGAAAAATATATATAAAGCAATTTTGACCTTTGAATTCATAAATTTCCACCATGAAACTAAATTGATAAGAGTAAAGAAACAAAGACATACCCTATCAACAGAGTTTAAAAAAACAGAAAAAATACAAATAGCCTAACCATACT
>JBBPDI010000022.1:11579480-11592355 GCA_037974545.1 Cucumis variabilis
ACAAGGGGCCTAAAAGACATCTCTAAGCGAGCCCCTAAAAAAATTCATAAAAAATTGCAATCCGGACATTGTCATGACATCCTGACTATTTATTAACCAACCAAATCTTTCTAAGATGTAGGAAGTTCTGTTTGTTGGTTAAGGAGGTTTCCATTAAAAAAGGAATCTGTGATTTTGTTGAGAAAGATTCTTGGGAATATATATGTGTATCTTCATGTTGTTTTGTGACCGATGAAAAAAAAGAAACTGTATGTGTTGAAGACTATCGAAGCGTCCGAGAAAGGAAGACATTTGTGATGAGGTGACTATTGTTTTATGATGACTTAATGTAGTTGTCCATGAAGTTACTGTGCATGAGTTGCGCGCAGTGTGAGGAGAAGGAATATCTATAGAGAACCTTGAGTTGAGGGATCAATTCAATAATTCATGGGAAACCTGAGATTATCTCTACAAGATTCATGTGATTTTCAGGGGGAGCCTGAAGTTTGTAATAGTTACTGTAATAACTATTGTTTATGTAACTAGTAAGAATTGTTACTGATTATGAATCTTAATAATATTCCTGATCTGAGCCAAGAGGCTCTCTAGACGTAGGCACGTTTGTCGAACTGGGTTACCAAAGCGTTGTGCAGTTTATTTCTGTTTGCCTTTAGTTAAACCTATAGTTAAATACATGTTGTATAGCTTAAAAATATTTTAATAGTATCGTTTTTTCACAATAGATCTTAGGCTGAAATTTGGAAAAGTGTATCTCCTAACATCAAAACTGAGACTTGCCAGTACAATCTTCATTGGAGAATTTTCGAAGTCCTTATTACTTTCATAACAGTGAATAACATAATCTCCATTTCTCCATTTACTCTTTTAAATGAATGAATAACATAAAATATAAAATAGAAAGATAGAAAAATAAGTCTTTAATGAAATTATTAAAGTACAAGGGATACAGTTTTAAATTGAAACAAAACTTGCATCTCAACTCGAATTACAACACTTTGAAATGTATAAACTATATTAAAACTAAACTCAAAAGTTGAAAATTCAAAATAGCAAAAGTTGAAATTCAAAATTAAACATTTTTTGATACTGTAGAAATCAAATGAAAATTAGATCTTAAATGTAAGACCAAAAACTCCATTATATCTTTATTCAATGCATGGTAAGCCTTCAAGATATATAATCATAATTTTAGAATTTAACTTTTAATAGTTAGTACTCGATTTAAAATATATTTTAGCAAATTAAATGTACTTTTGATCTATGAGGTTTGAGGTTTATGTCTACTTAGTTCCTAAAGTTTGAAAACAAACACTTTAGTTTTTCACGTTTCACTAGAAAAAGATGATTGTTGACATCAAAACTGTCGACACTGACAAATGAGTCAGGATACAAAATAACCATCAACAACACAAAGGGTGTCATCTTAAAGGGTCTTTCCCAACACCCTAGTACAAAAAGGTTGGGATAAGCTTCATATGCCAACATAGTGTCGTAGGTGTTGGCATAGTTGGGTATATATATGTTGATGCCTTTGTCGAAAATGTACGAAAATGTGTTGGAACAGAATATCTCAATGCATAAAGGCTCGTCGAGATTACCGTTGAAAAAAATTTGTCGGGAGAGGATCTCTCAACGCAATACATGATGCGTCGGGAGATCATGGAGAAATCTCAAAGCTGTCCATACGACGCCAGAATAATACCACTCCTGACTCTGTACATACAGCATCAGGGGTTTGCCATGATCTCCTGATGCATCATGTTGTGTGTTGGGAGATTCTCTATTTTTTTTTAAATACAATAATGGAAGGTATATATCACTTACCCTGCATCACATCTTTTATTGCTACAAGTTCATTTGTTTCCTAACACTTAGTCTATAGCAAATGTACAAGTGAAATAAAATACATAACCAACATCAAAGGGTGAATGAAGCAAAGATAGTGTAAGTTCCCTAAAGAGCCATTTAGCTTTCTACCTTCAAACCATCTTACACGATCATTTACTTCTACCTTATAATGATCGAGATTGTATGTTCATATGTATCACTCAGTGAAGGTTAACAACACAAGAATAATATCAAGGTCACAGAAATGAACTCCGCAATGTAAACAAAATATACCTCTTTAGTTTGTAGTCTTCTAGGTTAAAGATGACACAAAAAACTCATTGTTTTGGCCTTGAAAAATAGTGATAGAAAACCAATTACTAATTCAAGTATCAATAATGTAAGAAAACATGGGCAAAAAAATCTCACAAAAATAAGACAGCCCTATAAGAATGGGCTCTAGTAAGACCAAACAAATAGTTACAAAAAAAAAGTTTCAAAACAATGGAAACGTGGACCGTATAAGCCACATATGTGTACCGCCATACCTAATTTTTTATGTTCTAGTATTGTTACTACATATAAAAGAAAGAAAATACAACAATTAGAACCATATACGATTTTCAAGGTGGTAGTTTCAAACATTAAAACAATGAAACTTTGATGAAAAATATTGTGTAATCCAATTTGGGGGCCAAAACAACGTTTTTTGGGACGAAGGGTTGGACAAGCTGCCTTCAGATAACTATGCTCAGAGTTATGGACTTTCAAAGTTTCAACATAGTTTTATGTAATTTTGAAGGGAATTCAATGTCAAAATATGTTAATTAAATAATAACTTTATGACAATAGATGTAAAGATCATGAAAAAATGCATAAATCCAAATGGTCATATGCATAAAATGAGTTAGTATTGATGAAGATATGAAACTCGAAAGATAAATGATATACATAAACGAAAAGGAACTAAAACTTAGGGAAGTTTATTACTAAACCAAACTAATAATTTAGAAAGTTTATAACATTCTTTGATCCACAGAGATTATTGATACAACAACATTCCACAAATACAACAACATTCCACCACAATAACGACATTTCATAACATTCATCTATAAACGAACTCTAATTCAACCACTCCTACAAAATCAAATATAAATCTAATTCAACCACAAACTAATTATAACTTATCAAAGCAACACTTTTCAAGCAAATTTTAACTAAAATGTACACAACAATAACATTAACCAAGAACATTTATCTATAAAACGAATCGTAAAATTACTAAACATAAAAAGCATAGATATTATTTAGGGCAATGTCTACAATCCACAATTAATAAAAAAAATATAAATATAAATTCAATATAACCTCAAATTCAATATAACTCCCAAATTCAATCTCAAATTCAACTTTGATCTCAACTTCAATCTTAAATCCTAACAACACTTCAAATTCAAATTCAATACTAAAAGCTACAACTAATTCAAAATCTAAATACTAAAACTAATTTGAAATCTTAAACCTAAAACTAATTTGAAATCTAAATACTACAACTAATTAACTAAAACTAAACTAAAAAAAAACAAAAACTTAACTAAACCACTTACTGGAATGAAGAGTAGCAGCAACAGATGATGACAAATACTGGGACAGGGACAGCGGAAGCGGAAGCGAGCGGCGGCGTGGATTATTCTCCTTCTAGGTCTCTCTCTCAACTCTATCGGCCATCTCCTTTTTATTTTTGTGAATTATAGAATTGGAAGTGGATTTTATAGGGGAATCCCCGAGGCATTTCAAAGACGTCGAAGATCCCCCCTATTTTCGATGTTCTACATATGACATCGGGAATAGGCTCCACCTCTCTCCCGACATCTCTTGCATGGCATCAGAGAAGGTTGAACAATTATTTTATTGTATATTTTTACCCGACTTAGTCAACATAGACGTTGGAAATGACTAAACTTTCCCCGATGTAGTACATAGAGACGTCGAAAAAAATGCAAAAATTAAATATTAATTTATCTTTCCCCCGACGTCTTAAACCACATTATCGGGACTACTTGTCTTGGCCGAAGTGTATTTTTAGGCTTTAGGGATGGGCCTTTGTTCCGATGTTAACTTTGTCGAGGCCTATTTCTGCATCGAGAGAGCTCGATTTCTTGTAGTGCCTATTTGTCGACACCTATGTTAGAACATCGGTATAGGCCTAAAACTTAAATCCCTAACTTTTCACTTTCACTTCACTTTGAGCCTAAATCTCTCCCTTTCACTTCGGCCGCGAACTCATCCACCCATTGATTTTTGTCGCAAATCCCCGATCGATTTTCTCTCACGAACCCTATTCCTCCCCCACCAATTTTAAAGAGCCACCACACGTCCCTCCCTCTAACCCTTTCACTCCCACCATGACCTCCCTCAACAAATAAATCTCTCGCCGTGACTCCCTCATCTCTCCATCAGTAAGTTTTTTCTTCTTCGCAATATGTTTCCATCCATTTGTCTGTTGAAATCATGTATGTAAATAGTTTTATTTGCTTTAAATTTAGTATGTGGGGTCGATTTGGTTGATTTATTTGAAGTTTTAATTGATCCATTAGTCTGTGGAAATCATGGAATATAATTTGATTGATTTATTTTCTAAGTTAACAATGTTTATTTGTTTTAAAATTACAATATTTATTTGTCTTAAAACAACAATGTTTGATTTAAAAAAGGAGAATGTGTTTGTTCATTTTAAATTGATAATCTTTGTTTTTATTGTTTGGAATATATGTTTTTTTAATGTGTGTTAAATACTTTTATCTGTTTTTATTTTTTTAAATGAGTGAAATCATTTAAATGTATGTATAATTTAATTTTGGATATATTAGAAAACTCTACTTCAAAGCATCGATCAGTTGGTTTTTGTTATAATTATGATTATGAATATTTTGTTCTTTGAACGTTAGCCAAACAAGATGATGAACATTTAGTAAATATGTCTCGATAATGGTACAATGATTACCCATTCATTATAGCTAATCAGGTGCAAGAAGTTTTTTACGTTGACGACCTCAAATATTGTAGAAATTGAAATGTTGCACAAATAGTGATAACGAGTTGAAATACAAATTATTATATCCTCTTTTATTAGAATAATGAGGTTGAAATTAGGAATAAGTATATCAAAACGCGTAGTATGTATTAGAATTACATAAACACTTAGAAATGAATCTTACATAAGCTTTCACGTCTGTTTTACTTCGTTTTTAGTGTCTCAACGCAGGATTAATAAAAAGGAAGGAACTAGTGAATTGCAGAGGAGCTCGCACAAGCATTATGCGATCAGAACTCCGTCTAATGAGTACAATTTCTAGGCGAGAAGATCAAATCACAACAAGAAAAGTGGTTCACTAGAAGACAATAATGACAGTTGGAGATGATGTGACTTGCTATAGACAACTTTCAGCGTGTGGTGCTAACAGGCTTAAAAGAATAGAAGTTTTCACCGAAAGTTGCCTATAAAAGGCCTGCTTCTTCACCAAGGAACACAGGCTTGAATGAGCCACTTTGTGAGACGCTTGAATGAGCAATTTTCTGGTGTCTGGATGCTACAAAGCCTAGAGAAAGACGGAAAGGAATAGCCTTTTCGCCCTCTGTAAATAGTAGATTTCTTCTTCTCCGACCATACTGTAAGTGAGAGCTTAGAGTCTAAGTGGTGAAGGTTCCATTTTCCATTCCCTCTAACTTGTATTCTTTCCCATTCTTCTGTCTTCCATTTTTTGTATTTGTATAATATTTATACTGATCATATTGTACAATAGCTAAAGGCCTACATTCTTTATATATATTACATGTTTATATCTTTTTAATCTATGATGTCTCTACTTTCCATAAGTCAGTGTGTTATTGATATTTTAGGTCAGTGATAAGTTTTTGATAGCAAGTTTCGCTTATTAGTCTTATCGTGTTAGTTATGCTATTTCCATCACTTGGCTAGAGTAAGTCGCCAACTACTTGAGAGGGTAAGTAGCAAGAACATGGCTAACGCGCGCAAGGAAGAGTTTTCTCTTCCTTTACGAGATAACTTCCATCACTCGTATCCCAAAAGGTGAACAAGTGTGGGCACTAGGCGCCGAGAGGTTTCTATCCTTAATCGTAAAGTTCTATACGTTTTGTAAGTGAATTCTTCTAGATACGTCTCACCTAACCACACTTACTCATATGGATCCCAAAAGGTGACCATGTGTGGTGTTTAATGACTTCGAGAGGAGCACACCTTAATCATAAGCTGGTTGAGTAAGTTATATCGCATAAAATTATCACATTACTTAATTGTGTTATAATGCATAGACATTCCTTCACTCTTTCTCACATACAGGTTAGTTCACATTTCCATTTTGCATCCATCCCTCATTCCTTAATAGAGTTTCTAGGCATATGTAAGTAGTATTATTTCTAGTATTTTCTTTTATATGTTAAATGCTTATTTTTTTATACAGCTTAATTGAGAAATAGATCCTAAAACTAAGATTTGATATCAATTCTCTGTGTTCGACTCTGTAGTTATGCGCTGAAGAGGTACATAGTGAGTACTTCTCATACACTGACCATAACCAAATGACTTATCACAGACAGAGACCCCAAACACAAACCAAGTAGTCGAAAATAAACATTTGTGATATGTGCTAGAAGTAGATGGTATTGAGAACGAAGAACTTGAGTTGTTAGAAATTTCTAGTACAGTTAGAATAGATGAATCCGTTAAGGATACCGCATTTTCACTTTTTGCTCAATTTTGAATTTATCATTAATTTTAAACCATTCGTGTGAATTTATAGGTATAAGATTGTTGGTCCACTTGATGATAACTACGATACAGAAGATGAGTTCAATGGTGTCTACTTTTAGGTCGACATCTTTCATAGGGGAGGCTTTAGGTTCAGTCTACATTCCACTTATATTTTTCATATGAATATTTTAGTTAACTGGGCTAATGGTGTCAAACTGATTTTCTTGTAGACGTTTATTTCATTATTCAAATGGTAGTTCTAATGTTAGACCAACACATGTGGACACTTTTTCTCTTAAAATTGAGTTGGAAAATTATGTCTGTAAGCATGAAAGAATTCCTATCGAAATTACTACCAAGCTGATGAAGCCTGTTGGTCCTTGGGCACTAAATTTAGCAATGCTATTGGTGCCTATTGTGTTGGATGATTTGTTATTGTAATCTATGCGATAGGTCATTGGTCATAATCACTGTATACGAATTTCTCACTATGTACCTCTTCATCACATAACCACTGAATCCTCGTTGAGTACAAGTTTTCCTACTGCTTGTCCAAGTGCAAGCGAAGCAGTCACTACAAGAAATTTCCTTTTAAGTGGTGCAGCAAAAATGTTACTAAAACTCAAAAATACATCGCTAATACTTTTAGCGACATAGAGCCATTTGTCGCTATGAGTATCGTTGTATCTACGTTTGCTAAAAGTTTTAGCAACACAACAATTACGCGCCGTAAAAGATGTACTTTTAGTGACATTTGCGCGTTATAGTAACATATGTCATGTCATTATTTACTTTTTATAGTGACGTATTGTACTTGCCACTAAAGGTGATGTTTTAGTGTCAAATAATGTTGTTGCTAAAGTGAATTTACAGCCGTTACAAATATCTTTTGCGATGTATTGAATGCACCACTAAAAATTCTTACAATTTTTTTTTAAAAAAAAAAAACAATGCCTTTAACGATGTTATTGAAAAGGCCAGTAAAATTATTTTATTAAATAAAAAATAACATCAAATTTACTATATAGACCTGTTATAACTGCCAAATATAATAATTGAGTTTCGACCTTTATTAGATTGAAGAAAAAGGAAGAACAAGTGATGCTAATACAAGAGAACCCACATGTCCACTGCTATTAATGAAATCAAACCAAAATTAATTCCAAATTTATATTGTTCAACTATATAAACCTATCATGTGAGGAGTAAGACCTCTTCTTAGTAGACTTTGGTCTCTATAGGAAGTTACATCAAATAATAAATGGAGGTACAAAGTTAGTTCCAAAGTCAAAAGTATTAAGTTACATCAAGAAGTTACATTTGTGCAAAATTATCTTTTCATGAAGTTACAACAAAAATTCCTACAAGTCTTGGAAGCATGAAATGATCTTTTCTAACAAAATTATAGGATACGAACCAATACTCTTTTCATATCCATCTGAAGTCAACATCAAAATCTTGTATAGAAGACTATCATGCGATGAATCTGAAATATATAAGCATCACAAAATAAATAAGTAAAATATGTAAGAAAAAAAAAACTTAGGCACTTAAAGCATAATGATCACACTGCTCAATATGATGCAAAGCAAACATTCTAACCACACTGATGGGAGGGGGCTTGTCTAAATCAAAAGCAACAAACTCTATAAGGATTCAACTCAAAAAACAAAATTTAGGCACTTGAAACCAACACTAAATATCTCCAAGTTATATAACCAAGAATAAAAGCATGAATACCCAATGGTTCATAAGTATATCAAAATCATGTTTAACATTGCAAAGTAAACAACACTTTAAAAAACTAATAAATTTAAAAGTTACAATACAAGTTAAACAAGACAAGTTAAACAAGAAACAGAGCTAATAAGTTAACCAAAATCTAATCAAAACATGTTTAGGAACAAATTATCATTTAAGCACACATAAAATAAAATTTTAAAAAAAGGTTACCATAGCTGCAGGATAGTCATAGCACTTCAATATTTTCTTTTCAATATTGAATATTTAGAAAATATTCACTTTCTTTTCAATATTTTCAATCTCTCTTACTATAAAAATTCAGTCTCTTACTACATAAAGGATGTACTTTTTTCATCTTCCTAAGGGATCTTATAGTTTACGAAACTGCTAAGATGAGAGATTTAACATTGTTGTTGAAAGGAACAAGAAACGGATGTCATGTCTAAGCCACTTAAGTTGGCAATAACAACAGCAATAGTAATGAATTATTTATCAAAAAAATACTGAAAGCTAGTCATGTATATAACTCTGAATACAAAATGCAAAAATTTAAAAAAAATGATATAATATTACCTTTATATAGAGTGAGACAAGGCAAAAATGTTGAAGAGTGTATTAAAAAGCAGAGGACAATAGCAAAAGTCTCAAGCATTCGAAGGCAAATTAATCCGAAAATTCCGTCCTCGTTTTGGTTAAGTAGTCGAAGCCTTGCGAGAAAATACCTAAAAGAGCACTGAGAGAAAGCTCGTTTCGAATAAATGCAAAATGGTGAACGAGCTCTGGCTCCGACACTCAAAAAAACCGTAACCTTGCTGGAGGAGGATCGAAAATGACCTTAGCAACAAAAGAAGCCATCAGTAAATTTGAGAGTTTGAGGGATAAAATTATGGACAAAAGGGGAAGAAGAAAGGTAAATTAGTGTAAATCCCCAAATTTTGAGGTATTTCTCTCAGTCTATTTGATGATTTTATTAAATTTTAAGGATTTTTGGGTGTTATGTTATTATAGTTTAATGTGAAAGGAGAATTTATTTTGGTGAGAAATAAAATAATTTAAAAGGATAATGAATTTGAAATGGGGAAGTGGAAAAGTAACGTTAAATAAAATGCAATGCTAATTATAATATATTATTATAATTATTATATTGTATATTGTTTTTATTATTAGTATTATTTTTTCTTCATCGATTCGCGTGCAACACCATCTCCATTCTTCTTCACTCTTCCTCTTGCCCGTGCCCGCCGCCGCCTATCTCCCATAGCCATCTTTCGTTTGCGTTCGATGTCAGCCGGTCACGTCACGCCACTACATCTCCAATAGCCCCGTCACCGATCATCTCTCTCTCGATTGAAGTTGAAGCACCGTTCTTCGTGGGTTTGAACCATCGGCATCGTGTCCCATCTCTGTTTTTCGAAGGCGTCGAAAGCCAGTTGAGCCGGCGTTTCATTCGTGCGTAGCTCCTCCGACGCCCGTCGTCCAGATCTAAGTCGCGTAGCATCCAACAGTGCGCGTCGTGAAGTCCTCGTCTACCCGGCAACTCCCCGTCTTCCAGCAACAGGTTCGACGTCCACCTTCATTGTTATTTAGATGTGTTTTGCACGCATCGATTTCATCTATTCGTCGCTGTCGCCGTCGCTGCCGCTGCCTTGTTGTAAGTTTGTTGGTAATGAGAAATTTTGGGTTTTGTAATGATTTTTCTTAGCTATCATAACCGTTAAGTTGGATAAATTGATTTGGGTGTCAGTTTGTTTTTTTATGTGATTTTGGAGAACTTGTGCTTAAATTCCTTGAGTTTCAAACAAATTGGTTGGAGCTTAATTCCCTTCTTACTTGGGTAAGTTTATAGATGTCACAATTGAATGATTTGAATGATGAAATTGGTTTGTAAAAGTAATTGAGTTTCCTATCCTTATGTTTACGATTGTTTCGTTGGACTTTATTCGATCAATAAACTTAGGTAATATTAAGGTAAGAGATTATCTACATGAACTGACTAAATTGATGGATTGACTGATATGTGAATTGAGATATGATGACTGAATTGAGACCATTGAACTGAATTATTTGAGGGTTGTTGACTGTAATGTTAATGTATAGGTAGTGTACTATAGGTTGAATTGACTGAACTAGATTGAATTGACTAAACTGAGGTGGGTGACGCTTATGTATAAGTATAACTGTTTGAGGAACCATTGATGCATATGTAAATTTTTTTTCCAAAAATGATTTTATTTAGCACTTTGTTGCATACTTGCTTATTTATTGACAACTTCAAAAAGGAACTAAACCACTCTCAAATTAAGAAATATGTGAGATTGTGCTAGGAAAACACTTGGGCTACGTCAAAGGCAAAGGTTGGGACCGAAGCTGAAATCTATAAAGAGTGGTTCTTCACCATTTAGTTCATCATACAACACACAAAAAAAGAAGGACCAAGAAGCTAAGATAAAGTTGTTAAAAATAAAAGTTGAAACAACATCAGACATAAAAGGGTTAAAAAGATTTGATCAAAAATATCATGAACACACAAGGGGTACTGTCAAAATAGGTGTTGTTAGAATTTATGTTCTAAAACTCGTAGTTTGTAATTTAAAATCATATTTTATTCAATAAAGTGATTATTGAGGACTTATTAGTGAAAATGACTCCTATAGTCTTTAATCCAATAGACTAAGATCCAGAGGCTATCTTGTATAGACTAGAACTTTAAGTAGAGACATAAACATGTATCAAGTTCAAGTATATAACCTACGCGGTCTATAGTATATGAATAAGGTTGGACACCTTATTGATCTGGGGACACTATAGATGTGATCTACTTTGTAGTTAGTACAAACGATGTGATCTTGAATCGTTCATGTAGAGACATGGAAGTGAGGACATCCTATGTAAAGAGTTTAGATAAGATTGGAATCATGAATAGTCATTCTTTCGTTATAATATCGTTTACTGTTTAAGACTGACTATTTCGTTTATTGATGACATAGGTAAGAACTTAATCTTAGTTCAAAGCTAACGATGAACTCCTGTTCATGCAAGATTATCCTTAGATATGCATAAGTGAGAGCAGTTTATCAGTCCTGAGCCAAAATGCCTTTTATTTCAAGGGTACGACTAGGTGGATAGTTGAAGACATAAGGTGCAAAACAAAGTTCAATCCTTACTATTTTAGACTCGGTAGAACAAGTTTTCCCTTAAGAACTGAATCCAGGTCTTAAACAAGAGGTCACCCCCCCCCCATTGTCCAAGAGAATTCGGTTTGTAGGTTGGATTTTAAACCAATTGTTCATTAGTGGATCAATGGAACTTGAGGAACTAGATGTAATGTCGAGTGTAAAATGATATTTTAATCCATCCAGAATTACAAATAACTTATAAAGAATTAACTTACTAATCAAGGTTATATCAAATGGATACAAATACACCTATAGTGAAAGCAGTGCAACTACAGGATTTTAGTGGAATGACTTATTAGTTAATGAATGGATTAGCTTGGTCTAAAAGAATTTATCCATTTTATCTCAGATCATAGGAACCCATGATCTACAGGCACTACAAGAAATTGGAATAATTCTGACGTCAGAAACAACATCGGTGAAAGATGCGTCGGTGTTAACCACATTTCGACGATGCAACATTGGTTGCGTCAGCAAAAAGAGATTCTGCGACGCACAAAAAACAAACGTCGCAAAAAGTTTAAAATTAAATTTAATAGCTTCACTTTCTACGAAGCATAAGAATCGGACATTGCGGAAAGTTTAAAATTATATTTAATATCTTTATTTTCCGTGACACACAAGAACCAGACGTCGTTGAAAGTGAATATAGCTAAATTTAATATATTCACTTTCCATGACACACAACAATAAGACGTCGCGAAAAGTTTAAAATTAATTTAATATCTTCGAATTTCACAACCCACAAAAATCGGACGTCGCAGAAAGTTTAAAATTAAATTTAAAATCTTTACTTTCTGTGACGCACAAGAACCAGACGTTGCGGAAAGTGAATATAGCTAAATTTAATATATTCACTTTCCACGATGCACAACAATAAGACGTCACAGAAAGTTTAAAATTAGTTTAATATCTTTATTTTCTGCGACGCACAAGAACCGGACGTCACGAAAAGTTTGAAATTAAATTTAATATCTTTACTTTCTGCGGCACACAAGAATCAGACGACTCAAAAAGTTTAAAGTTAAATTTAATATCTTCAATTTCTGCGACACACAAGAATCAGACGTCGCGGAAAGTTTGAAATTAAATTTAATATCTTCACTTTTCGCGATGAACAAGAACCAAGTCGTGAAAAGTTGAAAATTTAATTCAATGTCTTCACTTTTTGCGATGTCTTATTATTGTGCGTCGGGGAATGTCCACTCTATTTCTTCCCCCTTCAACACAGAATCGATTGTAAAACGAAAGAAAGAGAAAATCAGTCGAGAGAGAGGGAGAGAAAGTGATTCATGCTGTCGTTCGCCAGTCTTCGCCGTCACCATTGCCATTGTCGCAAGTGTCGTTGGGGGTGG
>JBBPDI010000022.1:11631321-11657162 GCA_037974545.1 Cucumis variabilis
TTCTGGCTGTGTGACAGCTCTTTTGCTGTCTTTTTTCTCTTCCATATAGTTCACAATTTCATTCACATCTCTCATTTCCACATCATCATCAGTTCATTTTTGTAATTATATTTGCAACTTAATTATTCCTTTCAACTTGAAGTTGGCATCATCATCAGTTTCCTCCGTGTGACAACTATATAGTTTACCTTCGCTTTATGCGAATCAAGGCTCCAACAGGATCCCAATTATAATAGTTGTGTTTACAATCATTTACAATCTACAATAATAAATAATGTCTTTGTTACCGTTATTACTTATTTTTTTTTTCGTTCTTATAGTATTTGTTATTTATTCTACAAATATAATTGTTTGCACTCTAAATACAACTATTATAGTTCAAAAACTATTTAATAACAAACTTGACATCAAAATATGCATCTCCTAAAATCTGCAAATGAAAATAACAACTAAACGTCATAACAGAAATCTGTAAAATAGAAACTTATTACAAGTCGTGGAGCTCAATCTCTTTAAGACATATCATATCGTGGTTCACCAAAATAAAATAACAAAAAAATATTTACAACCAATCATACACTTAAAAAAGATTGTCCAAACAAAACATCCTTTCTAAATAAATATGATATTTCTTGGATTAAAATAAAAATAAATGAATAAATATAAAGAAAGAAATATATATATATATATATATAATTTAAAAGAACAGGAAGAGAGTAGGGGAAAAGATCATCTTTGTAAGAGATGAAATGGAAATGATTTTTTGTTGTTGTTGTTGATGAAATGAAATGAGTAAGGGTCTTTTATAGGTCTTGAACCCCAACACAGAATGAGACCATTCACTAAACTTGTTAAATATAAAAGATGTGAGAGCTCGCTCATTAAAATGTTTTGGAGTTTTGTCCTTGCTTTCGTGCAAGCAATTTTTCAAAATGATCATATCGTCTCTCAAATAAAACAAGAAAAAAGATTTATGATCAAATTTTCACCGAAAAATTGTCCAAACAAAACATCTTTTGTGGAACAAATATGATAATATTCGGTTTCATTTTTAAATATAGTAAAAAAATTGAAATTATTTACAACTTCATCAAATACTTTATAGTTTATTTAAGTTTTTTATTTTTTTAATATTTTATAAATAATTTCAATTTAATCTTAATAAAAATAGATATTAAATTTTAAAAGAGAGAGGAAAGAGGAGAGAGGAGAGAGGAGAGAGGAGAGAGGAGAGGAGGCTATGAGATTGATGTGGGGGAATAAAAGACAATGATAAGGAAGGTGAAGGACTGACAATTTGGGATGATAGAATAGCTAGCTCTAGCTGTACCACAATATAACTAATATTTGATGCCCTCAAAACACATTAACATTTTGGAAAAGTAGCGCATTTCAAATTGAAATCTCTTTACTTTTCTAACAGAGATATTTTTAAAAATAACAAAATAAATTAAAATATTTATAAATTATAGTAAAATTTTAAATTTTATTAATAATAATTTTTTACCATTATTAATAATTTTAAATTTTTTACTCATAATTTACGATAGTAATTTTCTTAAAATAACAAAATAATGCCAGCTTATTAAATACTTTTAATCAAAGTTGTGATATTATATTATATCTCAAATGATAAAATAAATATTTCATTTAAGAATTTTCAGTTAGAACAATTAAGTTTCACGCCTCGTCCAAAAGTCACTTCCTACAACTAAGTGGAGACGTGCCATCTAGACCCTCAATGCATACCACACCGCGTGATAAGTGTTGAATGCCTACTAAGCGGAACAACTTCTCTACCAACTTAAACACAGAGCTTAAACCCCAAGCATACTAAACACAATGCACCGGAGCATAAAAATAACTTAGCTTTTAGCTTAGCCTTTGCCACCTAGTCCTTTAACTACTACGCGATAAGCATAAGAGAATGTTGTGGAAATGAACTCAAACTTCTCTTATTAATTAAGCAATTTACATGAATTACAAACAGAACTCAAGCTTTCTTTACAACAAGACTTTATAAACATTAAGCCTTCTTAGCCTAGCATAGCTTCTTCAACTCAACACTTAGCTTGCTTACCTCAACGCGTAGCAACTCGCCTTACCCTTTCGTTACTTAGGCTTAATGGCGGAACACCTGGGGAGGAAACTTAAAACATAAAACTTAGTGAGTGAGGGTTCAACAATACCTTTTTGGGGAGTACAATACAATCACACAAATCACTTTTTATTTTCATAAACACAAGCTCACAATGTTGGGATTTATGTCCTAAAACTCGTAGATTGTAAATATAATTCATTGACCATTATTAATAAAGTGTTATTATTATGATAAATGTTATTGATTATATTATTAGTTTTGTCTTAATAACCTAAACCAAATAAACTAACATCCTAAGTTGTTTGATAAGTTATGAACAGTATGTAGAGATATACAGGGATCAAAGTTCAAGATCAGCTTAAAGGGTCTATAGTATAGGGATAAGGTTAGGTACCTTATCTTGGTGACACTATGGATACAACTCATTTTGTATTTGATACAAATGCAATAATCCAATGTATTTGTATAGGTGACATACGAGTGGGGGTATCCTATGCAATGAGTTTGCATAAGATCGGACCACGTAATAGTAACCACTAGATGTAACTCCATTAACTAGTTCAATTTCTATTTTATTAAGAAGACTTAGGTAACTTAGTCTTATTCCTGAGTGTACTATGAACTTCTATCTGCGAGGGATTGTCCTTTAATTTGTACAGGTGAAAGTGACCAAATTGTCAACTCAATATGCTTATCATTTTGGTGACAAGACCAAGTGGAGAGCTGGAAACATAATTACACAAGATGGAATTTACTACTTCCCGACTTTAGGATAAGTAGATGAATATTTTCTTAAATGGTGTCTTCAGAACTTAAACAAAGGGTCTTACCCTCTCTATGACATGAGAGAAGTTTCTATTTATTGGTTGGACCATAAACATGTTGTTCATTAGAGGAGCACTGGTATTTAAGGACTAGAGGTTGGGTAAAAACGTAAAGTGACTCAGTTGGTGTTACAAACACTCGTGAAAGACTAACTTGATGTTATTGGTCTGTATCCATGGACACAAATATATATCTACAGTGAGAAGAGTTTAGCTGTGAGTCTTTAGTGCAGTGCACACACAATTAACTAATATTGATTAATAAGTTTAGCCAATTAATCTCATATCGTTGTAGCTTTTGATCAGTAGGTCCATTAGGTCCACTTCCTAGCTCGTAAAGGATAATGAGATTTATTTATATTCGTTGTAATTTAAAATGTTCAGATTTACTTTGGGAATTAGTATAATGTATGGTGATACATTATAATATAAAGTTTATATGTTAATCAAACTTTATTATATACATTTAATTTTGGATATGATTAAAAATTAATTTATGAGAGATAAATATTTGAATGAGTTCAAATATTAATTTAATGTGAATGAGATTCATATTAAAATTATTGGTTATGAGAGATATTTATATTTGAATGAGATTCAAATTTAATTTAAGTTAAATATAAGATATTTAATTTAGCTATTAATTAATTGAAGAATTAATTAATAGTTTAGTTTAATTTGATTTAATTTAATAAATTTAAAACTATTAAATAAGTGAGAGATATTCATTAAGTAAGATTTAAATAGAATATTAATTAAATATGATTTAATTAATTATTAATTAATTGATTAATTAGTTGATTTGAAATTTCTATTATTTTATTATTCTTTAAATTAATAGAATCATATGATTCTCTCCTACTCCATTTTCTACTCCATGAAGGAAAGTGAGTTATAAATATGTAGAAAAAATAATTTTTCTTCAACTAATGATTTTGCTTTTTTGCAAAATAGTTTCTCTCTTAAAAAAACTTTTTCCATCCCAATTGGTTTCCACAAACCAATCTCATCTCAGAGAATAGGAAGGTCCCCCATAGGTGGTGTCCACTACAAGAAATTGAAATAATTCTGGTGCCAGAAACAATGTTGGTGAAAGATGCATCGGTGTTGACCACCTTTCGACGACGCACAAAAACCAAATGTCGCAGAAAGTTTAAAATTAAATTTAATAGCTTCACTTTCCGTGACGCACAAGAATCAAACATCGTGAAAAGTTTAAAATTAATTTAATATTTTCACTTTTTGCGACACACAAGAACCAGATGTCGTAGAAAGTTTAAAACTAAATTTAATATCTTCACTTTCGCGACGCATAAGAATCAGACGTCACAGAAAGATTAAAATTAAATTTATTATCTTCACTTTCCGCGACCCACAAGAATCAGATGTCGTAGAAAGTGAATATATTAAATTTAATATATTCACTTTTCGGTATGCACAACAATAAGACATCGCAAAAAGTTTAAAATTAAATTTAATATCTTTACTTTTTGCGACATACAACAATAAGACGTCGCAAAAAGTTTAAAATTAAATTTAATATCTTTACTTTTTGTGCGATGCACAAGAATCTGACATCGCAGAAAGTTGAAAATTAAATTTAATATATTCACTTTCTGTAACGCACATCAATAACCAAACGTCGGGAAAAGTGGAAGTTGTAAGTGTACGTATCGACGTAACAATGGTCACCTTTTTGCGACGTTTGGCAGGTGCACATCATGGAATGTTTAAATAATTAATTCATTATTTAACCTTTCTGCAACGTTGGCGTTGCTAGACGTCGGGAAAAGGGTCCTTCTCTGAGGTGTTCAAAGACATCAGAGAAAGTTCACTTTATTTCTTTCCCCTTCAACATAGAACCGATTGCAAAACGAAAGGAAGAGAAAATCGGCCAAGAGAGAGGGAGAGGAGGAGATTCGTGCTGTCATTCGTACATCTTTGTCGTCACCATTGCCGTCACCCGAATTGTCCTTGCCCCCCTCTTTCTCCTGTGTCGCTATTCCTCAGTCTTCCTCTCTCCTTCCCTCTACTTTCTCCATGTTTTCCTTCTTCGAATCACTCATCTCCCTCTCTCATTCCTTGTACTTTCTCTCTTTCCCTTCTTTGAATCCTCATCTCCCTCTCTCATTTCTTGTACTTTCTCTCTTTTCCTTCTCTGAATTGCTTATCTTTGTCCCTTCTTATATCCAATTTCATTCTCCCAAAACGATTAATTGCTTGGAAATAGACTAATTTATCAGCAACATCAACCATATAATCTAACAAGGACATAAATAAATGAAAGAATTTAATGGGTTTATTTTCATATATAAATAAAATAAATAATTAAAAAATATATATTTAAAACCTTCCACGACGCACATATCCCGAAAGCCTTTTGCGACGCCGCATCGCGGAAGCCTTTTATGACGCTATGTTGCAGAAGCCTTTTGCAACGCCACATTGTGGAAGCCTTTTGCGACGCCATGTCGCAGAAGCCTTTTGCGACGCCACGTCACAAAAGCCTTTTACGATGCCACATTGTGGAAGCCTTTTGCGACGTCACATCGCAGAACTCATATGCGATGTACTGCAACGTGCGTCGGAGAAATTTTCTTCGTCGTTGGCGTGAGTCACGTCGGGGAAAGTATTCTCGATGTACTTTCTCCAACGTGCTTTCCAACGTCATCCACGACATTGCAGTAACCTTCCTCGATGTTGGTTAGAGTATTCGACGACGTATTACTATATCGGAAAAAATCTTATTTCTTGTAGTGGTCCCCCAATTTAGACATTTAGTAGATTCAAAGACATTAAACTACGTAAGTTTTTCTTTCTCTAATCTATACTTTATTAAAACATGCTTAATAAAAAAATTAGTTTCTTAATTATTTTTGTCAAATGTTGAATTGAGAAATGGTTCTGTAAATTCTTCCACTATCATGGACTTTTATCCTTGCACACAACGCCTCTTTTCACAAATCACAGAAATCACACATTGGCTCTCTTATTCCTTTCTACCTAAGAATATGAATCATCCCTTATGTCAAGACTACTGGGATTCACTCTCGCTAGTATCCTGTATTTAGACTACTATGATGTTCACTCCATCCACAACATTTGAGAATTTTCCTTACTCATTTCTTGTTGCACCAGATGTCCACACGATGCCTCCACACATTATGTGCACACTACATAATAGTTACTCACATGATAGGAATAAAGTCAATGGTTTACTCTCACACAAGCATCACATATAAATCAACCATTTTCTCTTTTAAAATTAACACATTGACAACAACATCAATAGCACCAATATATAAATATACAAATCATGTTATGCATAATCACAAACTCAGAAAGAATGCTTTCGAGATAGGACTTTCATTTATAAAATCATTCACAAATCATCTTATTAAAGTTACTCACAAAACATTCATTTTACTCATAAAGACCACTCACAACACACTTGGGTTTTTTCCTTCTTACAATGTCTAGTTTCTTCCTCTTCTCGCCTGGTACTCTTCAACAAATAGCTTGACACTTAGTCTAACACCCCAAAGTTTAAGGTAATTTTAATTTTTTTTATCTAAGTTTAATTTATTTTATGTTGGAATTATGTTGGGTGTTATTTTAAGTTTTGTGGAATGATATTGGTTATATTTTTTTGGATAGAAATAATTGTATTTGAAAAATATAGTTATTTGGAAGATATTGTTAAGGTATTATATTTTAGTTTTGGAGAAAATAAAAAGAGGAAAAGATGGTTGATGGGGATATTAATGAAGAAAAAGAGTATGTTAATTGAGTTCTTTAAAAAAAATAAGAAAAAGAAAATTGTAAATAAATTCCATTTGTTATTAAATAAGGGAACCTCGTAGATCTTGCATCATCTTTTCCACTTTTCCTCTCCTCTTTCATGTTGAAACCCTAGTCACCGCCCTTGGTTCTTTGATCTCTATCGTCATGCACCACCACAACCTCCTCCACTCGTCGTTCACCAAATCGTCAGTCGCGCCGTCAGTTTCTGTTCAATCCGATGAAGCCACGAGAAGTTAGCCATAAGTCGTTCCTTAGTCATCTCCATTCGTCCAGAAGCTGAAGCATCACGGGTCTTTCATTCCAGCCGTTCACGAATCAGTTGATCTCCTCCTCGTCCGTGGCCACCAACTCGTTCACGTCAGCAAGCTTCAGTCGTTCCCCACGTTTCTTTACTGTCGCAAGCCGATCATGCACGTTATGTCTCTATCAGCTTTAAGTCCAAGTCGTGTCTCTCTTTGTGAGACACACGTTTTTGTCCAAGCCGTTGACATCCTCCATTCACGCGTGTGACTCCCAACCAACCCGAGTCGATCCTTCTTAATTGTAAATCATGAGTGTCAAGCCAAATTTCTCTCACATCGAGTCGATCCTTCTCATTTGCAACACGAGCTTATTTTCACTTGTCCTTTTAGCCATTTGCTTTTGGAGCCATAATTAAGAGAAGTCTTTGGTAAGTTTTGTTGGGTTTGGTAATCCCAAATAATTTACTCTTTGAATCTTAAATAAGTTTGCATTTGGATTGAGTTGAGTTATTTTTATGTGAAGGTTGTTTAGCTTTGTTGGAGGATTTGAGCTATAAAATTTTTCGTTCAAGGTTGTGTTGGATTCAACCTTAATCTTGGGATAAGTTTGGTTGCCCAATTAAACAGTAGGGTGTTAACATTATTAATTTTAATTTTGTTCATGTTTAGGACTGAGTATTGGGAGGATTTAATTGTCAACCAAGGAATTATTAATTTAGCAAATCTTCAGGTAAGAGATTCTCCTATTAACCCCGACATTAAAAGCTGCATGCATGTTCTTTATTATGCAGTAAAGTAGCTATTATGCGTAATATGATTGTTAGAGGTGACCATATGTATGACTGAGATATTATGTCTAAGATACATTATGTTTGAGGCATGCTATGATTAGATATGCTATTAGTTATGTTTGACTGAGCTATGATATATATGTATAGGCTATGGTGTTCTATATTAGGTCTACATGTTAGAGTCGTACCATATGAGTATCCCTTGAGTTCACCACCTATGTATGCCCGTGTGACTAGTTTTAATGTATGATTCGACGGGATCACTTACAACCCGACTCTCCTTTAGGGTGATTCCTTTGGGTTCACCAAAAGTCCAGATGTGTTCCTATGGGACCACTAGATAACGTGCATTTGAGAGCACAATTGTATGCGATACATTATTATAGGACTCTAAGGGGAGTTTAGCAAACACATAGGGGGACTAATAGTGGGTCCTTTACTAGGCATGGATTGGCTATCTACTAACCATGCAAGCATAAATTGTTCCTGCAAGGAGGTAGTTTTTAACCCTCATGAGGTGGTTAATTTCAAGTATAAGGGGGCAAGGACTATGGAACTACCCAAAGCTATCTCAGCCATGAAGACTCACAACTGAACTCTTTCATTGTAGATATATTTTTGTGTCCATGGATATATACCAATAGCAGTAAGTTAGTCCTTCACAGGTGTCTGTAAGGTCAGTTAGGTCAAATTAACGTTTTACCGCTTGGCTACTCTCTCACTACAAGAAATTCAATTTTTAATGGTGCACAAAAAATGTTACTAAAATGGAAAAAATGTTGCTAATAGTATTATGTGACGCTGCATGTTACTAAATGTGTATTTTAGTGACATTGCGCTAAAGGTGACATTGCATTACTAAATGCGTTACTAAAAGTACACAGCTAAATGTGTACTTTTAGTGATATTGCGTGTTACTAAATGTTTACTTTTAGTAACATATGTTTTGTTACTATTATTTTATATAATGACATAATACACTTGTCTCTAAAGGGGATGTTTTAGTGGTAGATAATTTTGTTGCTAAAGGTTAATTTGTGACCATTACAAACATCTTCTACGACGTATTAAAATCAATATTTAGCGCCACTAAATTTTTTTTATAGTTTTTTTAGTTTAGAAAAACAATGCTTTTGTGACGTTATTGAAAGTGCTAGTAAAAGTATTTTATTAAATAAAAATAATATCTAATTTACTATATAAACATGTTATAAAATGTTAAATATGATAATTTTAGGAACTATTACTTGGCAACATGCAATAACAACAACTTTATCACAAGAAATATATGTCAAGAAACTTCGATAATTTCATAAAGAGTTTGATAATTTCCTAAGGTATCACCAGCAATGTTACACCTCTAAATCAACCACCAATCTTACCAATCTTGATGAGAGTGACATATAGGTGAACAATTGGGAGACCCAAACCAATTTATCTCTTATTTGTTAAGTTATCCTTAGATTGACTAATAAGATAGGGCTATTTGGTTTAAATGAAATATATATTTTTTTTAAGGAATTTGTTAGTGATGATATGATGATGTACATGTTGGTAATGCAGACTGAGGAGGTGTCAAAGCTGAGAGCTAATTTAATTAGATTAGTTAAATCAAGATCTTATTTTTCAAAAACTAACCATGATGTTGGAATTTATGTCATAAAACTCGTAGATTGTTAATATAATTCATTGATCGTTATTAATAAAGTTTTATTATTGTAATTTTAATAGATGTTATTAATTATATTATTAGTTTTGTCTTAATAACCCAAATCCAATAAACTAACATCCTAAACTGTTTGATAAGTCTTGAACAGTGTGTAGAGACATACAGGGATCAATGTTCGAGATCAGCATAAAGGGTCTATAGTATATGGATAAGGTTGGCCTTATCCTAGTAACACTATGGATACAACTCACTTTGTATTTGATAAAAACACAATGATCCAACGCGTTCGTGTAGGTGACATGCGAGTGAGGTATCCTATACAATGAGTTTGTATAAGATCGAACTATGAAATAGTAACCGCTAGATGTAACTCTATTAACTAGTTTAGTTTATATTTCATTAGGATGACTTAGGTAACTTAGTCTTAATCCTGAGTGTATGATGAACTTCTATTTACAATGAATTATCCTTTCATTTGTACAGGTGAGAATGGCCAAATTGCCGACTCAATATGCTTATCATGTTGAGTACAAGATCAAGTGGAAAACTGGAAACATAATCACACAAGATGGAATTCACTCATTCTCGGCTTTTGACCCAGCTGTTATTACGAACACTCGTGAAGGACTAACTTACTGTTATTGGTCTATATCTGTGGACACATAAATATATCTACAGTGAGAAGAGTTCAACTGTGAGTCTTTAGTGTAGTCTACACATAGTTAACGAATATTGATTAATGTAGTTAATGAGTTTACCCACTTAATCTCATATCATTGTAGCTTCTAATCTATAGGTCCATTAGGACCCCTTCCTAAATCGTAAGGATAATGAGATTTATTTACATTGGTAGTAATTTGAAGAGTTCAAATTTACTTTGGGAATTAGTATAATGTCTGGTGATACATATAATATAAAGTTTATATGTAACTCAAACTTTATTATATAAATTTAATTTTGGATATGATTCAAAATTAATTTATGAGAGATAAAATACTTGAATAAGTTCATATATTAATTTAATGTGAATTGAATTCAGATTAAAAGTATTGGTTACAAGAGAAATTTATATTTGAATGAGATTCAAATTTGATTTAAGTTAAAAATACCCCTTTAATTGGAATTTTTTTTAAAATAGTAGATTTTACAAAATATTTACATCCTATAGCAAATTCTATCACTGATAGTCATTGATATGCTATAGTGATAGAAGACTATCAGTGATAAAATCCAAAATTTTGCCATAACTTGTAAATATTTTAATTTATTTTGCTATGTTTAAAAATATCTCTATTTAATTTAGCTATTAATTAATTGGAGAATTAATTGATGGTTTTATTTAATTAAATTAAATTAATTTAATTTAAAACTATTAGATAAGTAAGAGATATTCATTAAATAAGATTAAAATGAAATATTAATTAAATATGATTTAATTAATTATTAATTAATTGATTGATTTAAAATTTCTATTAATTTATTATTTTTTAAATTAATAGAATCCTATGATTCTTTCCTACTCCATTTTCTACTGTATGAAGGAAAGAGAGTTATAAATATGTAGAAGAAAAATATTTTTCTTGATAAAAAATAAAATTGATGATTATGCTTTTCTGCAAAATAGTTCCTCTCTAAAAAAGTTTTCTCATCCTAACCGGTTCTTACAAATCAATCTCATCCAGAGGATGGAAAGGTCTCTGACAGTGGTGTCCCAAATTCGATAGATTGTAGATTCAAAGACGTCAACAAAAGTAAGTTCTTTGTATCCTTTAATATTTAAAAGCATGATTAGTTTTTTATTTAGAATTTTGATTCTAAATATTGCTAATATACTCGTATTTTAGGATTTCTAAATTAATTTGAGGAATAGTTCTGTAAAATCTTCCGTTACCAAAGGCTTTAATCTCTTCAGATTTGTGGTTTAATTTTGTGTGAATTTTGAAGGAATTTTTTTGGAGAAGAACTTGAACTATTGACATTAAAAGAGTTTCATAATCTTGAGAAATAGTTGGACAAAACTCTTTCACAAGCTAGAGAGTGGAAGGTAATCCAAGATATAGGGATTGGCTTTTTTTTTTTAGTTTAATTTTATTCTTTTTATTAGGTTGGAATCACTAAATTCATTACATTAACAATGATGATTTCTCTACTGAATAGTGGTTCTACAAAAATTATTTTGATATATCTATCATATTTTTGAATTTACACTCAATACAACTCAATTTGTAATACTTCTTTTGGTTTTGATACTGATTTAACTGAAGTATATCTGAAAGTTCTCCCTTTAATACATGTATATGGTGCTATTTTCAGAAAATTTGTTACTATTATAATATCTTCGAACAAAAAATGGAATGAAAAGAGGAAGAGTGTACCATTCGATCTGATTGATTGAGAGAGAAACAGGAAGTGAAAAAGAAAATTCGATCAAATGAAGAAATTCTTTGAGATGCAGTGTCTAGTATATAGAAGAAAAACCTCATTTCTATTATATATAGCTTTCTTCAATAGATTAACAGTTTTCTCAAACAGATTAATAACTTTCTCAAACCTCATTTCTCTAACAACAGCCAATTTATCGAACCTAAAGAAGAACCAAATCCTCAAAACCCTAATTCAAATGCAAATAGACCACCATTAACAGAAGATATAGTAATTACCTTCAATTTTAGAGCTCTCCAAAGCTAAAATCTGCTTCTCACCCCCATGGTGAAATCTCAAAGATCACCTTCAATTCTCGAACTAGAACATTGTACCTCCTAATCGTGAGGCTAGACGTTCGTGTAGGCAGTTCAGATGCATGAGTGTTGTAATTTGTTTACCGTGGAACACCAACTATCGTTTGTATGGGAAGCTCAAATAGGTGTTGATCGATGTTCGTGTGGGTCCTGGTCGTTGTATTGTTGGATAATTTCGTGCTTGAACTTAATGATTTTATTTATGTTTAATGGAAATGCAATTATCACAAAGTGTAGTCATCGCACCTAATATACTCATTGTACTCTCTGTATCGCATGTTCCCATTGTAGGCAATGAGTCATAGATCATGATCATAGTTCTGAGAAAGATTCATCATGCACCTCTTTATCGCATACTGCATCAGTCCTCGTTAAGTCCAAGTTTTCCTACGGCTTGTCCAAGTGCAAGAAAATAGTAGGTTTACCTGGATGATCCAGGATCGAACACAGGGAAATGTTATAGATGTTAGTTCTAGATTTTTACTTATCGTTTAGGCTTTATGGAAATCAAGTTAAAGGAATGTTACGCTAAGTGCAACTACTTATTTATGACTCAAGACTTACGCACAAAGAGTAAATTAAGCTGAAGGAGAATGAATTGAACTAACTTGTATGCACATGAATATTGAAGGAAAATTCTACGTGCTATTAAATGATTAGACGTTGCGATAATCTTAATGCGATATATTTTTATAATTGGCACATGATTAAGGTAACCTCCTCTCGAACTGTTTAAACGTCACACTTTTTTGCCTTTTGAGATACAACTGATTATGCTTACTTAGGCAAATGACATCTAGGGAACTTGCGTTGTAATACTTATAGGACTTCTCGTTTAAGGACGGCAACCTCTCAGTGCCTATTTATTCACACTTGTTCACCTTTTGGGATACAAATGTTGGAAGCTACCTCACTAACGTGAAGTTTGTCACCAAACTTCATCTTGCGCGCATTAGCTTTATCCTTGCTACTTGCCCTCTAGGTAGTTGGTGATTGACATTGGTCAAGTGACAAAAATAGTTCAACTAATGCAATAAGAATTATAAGTTGAACCCCTTATGAAGAACTTATCACAACTCTTCTCTTTTAATAACACAAAGATAGATCAAAAGTTTAGAAATGGTAGATTAAAAAGGGTTAAACATGTAGTTTATGTATAAAGAATATAAGCCTTCGACCACTATACAATAAAAACAATACATACACTACAATGGAATAAAAAAAATGGAAAAACAGAAGAATAAAAAATGCTATTACAAGTTCAGAGATCAACAACAAAGCTTTTTTTTTCTTTTATCACGGTTGATTGATCTCTAGGGAACTTGTTCAAGCTCTCTCTCTCTGTGATTTTCTTCGCCCTTTTGAGTCTCTCTTTCTCTCTCCCTTTCCCCCTCCTTTTCTCAATGGGGATGAAGTGCTTATTATAGGTTACTTTTTCGACAGAAAAACTCTGTTTCTCTAAGTATGTTAGTGTTGCATCTGCATCTGAGAAGTCACCTCAGTCCAACTAGCATTCTTGTTATTTTGTGAGCTTTCCTCGCGTGATGTTTTAGGTCATCGCCTGAGGTTGTTAGTTGCTAAGTGTGATCCATCACTTTGTTTCTACATGAGATATCACGTGTGAGTTGCTCCTTTTTGCTTTTTCTTTTATCCCACTTGTCCTGCATTTGAACATGTTACACGTGTAAAACAGGAATGATATTTATGTAAGTCATAGTTCTAATTATTTATGCATGTACAACATAAGTTATGCGTTTTGAGCATCCCTTGGGCATTTTAACTCCATTATTCTAATAAAAAGGGATATCATAACTGTCATTTCCACTCATTATCAAGTCACTAAAGAAACCGCCATCGCTCCTTCATTGTGAGTTACTGTACTGTCATCCTTTCGTCATGGGTCACTGTCTGCCCTTAGAAAATAAGGATTCTTATGGTTATTGACTGAAACTTAGAGGTGGAGGGTGGGTTTGTGTGCTTCAAGGAGATGGAGAGAAAGTGTGGAGAGAGTGATTTTTTTGTTTTGTTAATTATTTAATGAAAATGGGTAGGAGGAAAATTAAAAATAAAGGAGAAAATTTTGGAAATTTGGAAAAGCTTTAGCAACATACATGTTTGTTGCTAAAACTATTTAATGTTTAGTGACATTATTAATCTATTACTAATTCTTTGAGTGGCGCAGATGACAAATGTGTTGCTAATACAATATTTGGTGACACGTTTTTTTTTTACGTTGCTATAAACGATCTTTTATGGGCAAAAAGTATTTGCGCCACTAAAACTTTGTCACTAAATAATGAATTTTTGTAGTGTTAGTCCTTAAATACCAGTACTCCTTTATTGAACAACATGTTTCTGATCCAACCAATAAATAGAAACTTTTTTAATGCCATAGAAAAGGTAGGACCCTTTGTTCCAGTCCCGAAGACACAATTTAAGGGAATACTCATCTACTTACCCTTAAGTCGAGAAGGAGTGAATTCCATCTTGTGTGATAATGTTTCTAGCTTTCCACTCGATCTTGTCTTCAAAATAATAAGCATATTAAGTTAACAAACTGGCCAATCTCACCCGTACAAATCAAAGAACAATATCTCTCAAACAAGAGTTTATAATACACTTAAGATTAAGACAAAGTTACTTAGATCATCATAATATTGAAATAGACACCCAACTAGTTAAACAGAGTTACATCTAGTGGTTACTATTTCGTGGTCTGGTCTTACGCAAACTTATTGCATATGATACCTTCAATCACATGTCATCTACATGAATGCGTTGGATCATTGCATTTTGTATCAAATACAAAGTGAGTTGTATCCATAGTGTTACCAGCATAAGGTACCCAACCTTTTTCCTATATTATAGATCGTTTAAGATGTATCTCGAACATTGGTCGTTATATGTCTCGACAAACAATTCAAGACTCATCAAACAACTTAGGATGTTAGTTTTTTAAATTTAGGTTATTAAGACAAACTAATAATCAATAACACTTTATTGAAATTACAAAAATAACAATTTATTAATGACGATCAACGGATTACATTTACTATCTACAAGTTTTAAGACATAAAGTCCAACAATTAGTTGATCGCATAACAATAAATTTAATCAATCAAAATAAATAGAAGGGAAGTATAACATATAGAATGAAAATGATAGGGATGAATGTAGTAATTGGTTATAGGAAAAGATTTGCAAAACTACTTAACAAATATGGTATATTTCATAGATACACAATCATATCCAAGTGACCAATGAAATCTCAAGGAAAACTTACCATAACAATTATCTTTTTTGTTCTCTTTATTTAAAAAAATTAAAAAGAAAATAAACCCACCTTGATTCAAGAGAATACATTACTATGTTGGTGACCATAGAAACGGGTTGAAAAAAGCAACTGATACAAGAAATATACAAAAGAGGAATGAAACCATCTTCAAATATTTCGACAAATATTCTGCAAATGAAGAGATCAAGAAGAAAGGTAAAAAGGTTTGTATTTATTATTTGAAAATTTTGGTAGTTATAATGTGAAAGAACAAGTGTATAAAGTGATCCAATTTTGTAAAAAGACTTTTACATATGAAATGATGCGTCAAAAGGTGTAATATTGTAAAATTGAAAATATTAAGGACACAATAGTAATTTAAAAAATATAAGGGCAAAATTGGAAGGAGAAAATTCTCCACTTATACGCCCACTTAATATAGTAGAGAAAGAGATATAATTTAGTCACTCTTTAACTCTAAAATTTATTTAGGGTGTCATTTTATGTTATGAGAGACTTATAGTACAAACTTAAATTTTTGTATGTAAATCAACTAGTGAGTTATTTTATAAAGATCATCTTTGAAACTTACTTGTATATAAATTATAATACTCATATAGGTTTCTCCAAATATCAAATAACAAAATGGATTACTAGAAATGTGATAAAAGCACACTATATAACATGCAAAGCTACAGGTCCATCTAGGATTCCTGCAGAAACTCATAGAGAAGATAATTTAGATCAAACTAAGAATCTATGATGACCACTCTTAGATCCTAACAAAACTCACTCCAAAATTAGCTTTATCAAGACTAATTCAATAAATTGATTTTAACATCAAATCTAAAGCAATATTTGAAAAGATAGCACAACACCAAAAAGGTTGAATAAGCACAATCTTTTTAATATTGATATTCTAAACTTTCAAGAGTATTACAAGCCATTTTATAGCGTAAATGGTTGTGCCTCAGGTGGAAGCTCAAAAGTCATTCAAGTACACTTAAATGTCAATCGAAGAAAATAAAACCTAGGAACTTAAAATCATATTATTGCATACTAAATTATAAGTCAAATTGAAACACTGAAAATGTAGAAAGTCTTCAAAATACCTTAAATAACTCCTCTAGAAGGCAACAACCTTGACGTGCACGTTTGACATGGTTTGATATCACGTTTTTCCATGCAGTGTGATTGACAGCATCTTCATAAAATCTGAACACCTTTTTTGTCCTTCGTGCCTTCATCCAAACTATTGAATTTTTTCCATGTCATCTTTAATTAATTTTCATCTTGACTCATTGGCTTAATTTTCTATTCAAAATTATTTGTCGCTTGATGTGAATTTGGTAGCTTTTGAAAATTGTCGTGTGAAAGTCTATTGAATCTTCTTTGCCTTGCTTCTTGTAATTGCCCCTTCGAGCACTTGCAAAGGTTCTATGGCTGAAATCACATTTCCTCCACTTTCTTTTAAATGATTTATCCTTAAATCAAGGTCTTCATTCCTTACATCAAAAGGAGTTAAATCAGACACATTAAAAGTAGAACTTACATTGTACTCACCTTGAAAATCAAGTTTGTAAGCATTGTCATTGATTCGCTCTATCACTTGAAATTGATAATCTCCTCTTGTGTGAATTTTAGACTTCATTTGATCCAGAAACCTTTCTTTCTATAGATGAACCCAATCATCGAGTTTAAAAATCAATTTTTTTTCCTTAGTTCTAGTTTTGGACAAGCTTTTGATTCTTCTTTTCAGTTCTTTCTTTGATTTTCTTATGAAATTTTCTTATGTATTCTTCCCTTAAATCAATTATATCACTAGTAAACATATTAGAGGTAAAAATGACAAATGCAAAGAATTTAATGGACTAAAGCCATACACTACCTCAAAGGTAAACAATTAATGGGGTTATATATTGCTCTATTGTAAGCAAACTCTACATAATTTTTAAAAATTAGTGACCTAAGCAAAACATAACCACTCAAGTAAATCAATTTATAGCTGGCAACCTTTTGAAAAAAAAAAAAAATTAGTTTCCAACTTTCTCCACAAAACTTTCCAAAAATGACTTAAAAACTTGCATCTCTATCATTAAAAATGGTTTTATGAATGTCATGTAATTCAATCACTTCTCTAAAGAATCGATTAGCTATGTTAGTAGCATAATTCGTTTTGTTACATAGAATGAAATGTCACTCCCTCACCTGGAATGCGTCCTTCCCTCTTATGAACGCAACTTAGGCGACTCCAGTGCCTCTTACGAAGTGCCAGAACGCCTATCTTACAATTATCTTGAACCTCACAATTTGCTAGAACGCATGGTCTTTAAACTTAAGTTTCTTCTTAAACTAAAATGTTACACGATGAGTTGTAATAACACTTAAAATGTGAGAGAACTTAAAACAACTTTATTAATAATTTCCTCAAACAGACTTAATAAATTTACAATACAAAAACTTAAGACACTTTTAAACTTACACTCCAAACTCGTTGCTCAACTCTTAACTCCCGACACAATGCAGTGGCTCGCCTTCAAAACTCGACCCCGTTGATTTGCTTACTTGAGGAAAGAAAACTTAAGAGATAAGCCAAATGCTTAGTGAGTGACATTTTAGGAAACCTTTGGAGAATACAAAGTACATGTCCATATTAATTTTGCAAGAACAAGTTCACAATGCCTCATTAGCCTCTACTTATTTCTTTCGCAAAAACATTGATTAATTCTCACACATATACTACTATAATGAGACGTATCATCACCAACGCATCTCTTGGAGATTTTAGGTTCAGTTCTAGTTGCTTAGGCAGTTAACTCATATGTAGACCTTTTAATGCATCTGACCACCTTTTCATCGTCATGTGGACCTTTTAACGCATGGTTGCCTTAACTCTTATATGCATATAATAGCTAGCTCATGATAAGAATAAAACTAACATTTTACTCGCGTACTAGCATTTTATATAATCATCATAAAATGAAATACTTTACTTGAAAATATTCTTTCAAAGAGACATACATGTCTTATAAACATATACAAGTTTATACATGAATTACTCTAAACATAACATAACATGACTTGAAAAAAAAGTTTTAGAAATCTCTGATCTTTCTCTTTGAAAGGGTCACTCACAAACGCTATACGTTTCCTCCGAACTCCTTTCTTAAAATTTCTTATCTTGTCCAGCTTAAAAGTCTCATCTTGTTGCCTAATGTCTTAGGGATTTCTAGGTTTATTAAGCATGATATGCTAGTCTAAAGAGGATTTGAAATAAGAAATGTTTTAGCAAAGTTTGATTAAAAAGTTTATAATTTTGCTTGTATAATAGGTGTACAAACATGCTAAGTTTAGGAATATGTTTTTTAATGCATTTAATTTATAAAGCGTAAGTTTTGATTTTTTAATGAGTTTTATATTAACACATGAATATTGATTTTACTGAAATTATTTGAAATGATAATATTTTAAGCAAAGCATCTTTTAGCAAGTATTGTTTAAATTTTCCAGTTTTCCACAAGTAAGCTGAGTAACTTTGAGATTTATGCAAGAAAAAGATAAGTAGGCATGTTTAAAATGTTTTCATGAGATATTATGAGTTTTCTATTGGATACATGACTGAAATATTAAGCCTGGCTCTGTAGGGTATCATGTGCACACAAGTTATGTTTCGTGGTTGACATATAAGTTAAGCTTTGTGATAAAGATGTTGTCGGGCTGATGGACGAGGCCCACCAGAACAAAGACGATAGAAGTGATGGACAACTCCTACTACATCGTACAGTTTAATTTAGAAAGAAATGTTATTATATTTCTAGTAGGATAGTCGTTGTCTATATTGAGTGATCTCTACTACAACGGAGTCATTTGGAAACTGCAACTCATTGAGACTATCATTGTCTGTATAGAGTAATCTCTGCCACAAATTGGTTAGATGAGTTGTAAGTTAGATAACTAACTCATTAAGACCACCATCTCTCATGTTGAGTCTCTCCACCACAACGAGGTTAGATATAGTTGCTGGTTTTTATTAACGAATAAGTTAAAGTAAAATGAAATGAAATAAAACTTTATGTTTAAAGATCTATTAACAAATGTGAATTTTTTACCAAAATTGGAAAATAAAGTTTAAACTAAAGTTTACTTAAGTTTCTTATATTCATCACTGATTGGGCTTTTCTAACTCACTCTTTCAAATGTTTTCATTTCATGATCGTGGTCCCAACGTTGAGTTTACCACTGTCAAAAATCTAGTTTATTCATCAGTTTCAGGTGGTCGTTGTCCATGGAGGACTTAGTAGTGTGCACTACAAGAATTCTGGATTCTGTCGATGCAGCCGCACGTTGCCAGAAACCCATTCTGCATCGACGAAAGCTATTACAATGCAGAATGGGACGTCGGCAAGGGCGTCGTGTAAGTACCACACCATAATAGGTAATGACGACGCACAAACGCAAAGACGTTGGCATAGACTTTGGTAGATGCACGATGTGCCGATATTGTCAACACGTAGACAAAAATCATTTGTCGATGTTGGGTCAAAGTGTCAATATGCTCCAAAGTTAACATTTGTCCACAAATGGGCAATAAGGAAATGACGACGTCTTGGTGTATGTCATGGAAGACATGACTGATGTGGTGTTGACATACATTTGTACGACACTGCGTCATTAGATGATGCCAGTGGTAACGTGGCATCTGCGTTGGGAAAATCCCTTTACCGATTTTTTTTAAAAATTTATTATTTGATTTTTTGTTGTATAAATATCGAATTCGATTTAATTTGATTGAAATTGTATAACTGGTAACTTAAATTTAATAAAATATCAAAGCAAATATATATTAAAATTAATTACAATATTAAAAAACAACACATGTTTGTAGGTAGAAAAGTTACATGAATAAACCTAAACTAAAAGCAAAATACTAAAAACTAATCTAAGCTATCCATAATAGTAGTTCCCTCATGCCTTCCAACCTACAACGACACGAAATTGAAGTACAAATATATATCACCACAAAAAGAAATGAAAGAACGTAAAAGTTCAAAATTACTTACATTAAATGAAGAAATTAAGGTCCTCTAGTTAATCGATTAGTGAGTTATGCAATCATTTTCATCATTTCTGCCATCTTTCGATCACTTTCTTGGTGTCCTATCAATTTTCTTCTTGTACTTCCTCAAGACAATTTTTTAGCTCTTCAACCTCTCTGGCGTACATCCTTTGCTCGTGGGTTAATGCAGAGGAAGAATTGCCAGCAGCATGTCAGAAATTTGGCATAGGGTTCCAACCAAGACCTTTTGAGTAGTCCGATCATCTACCCAAAATTATCTCATATATCTCTTCATTAGAGTGTGGTTAGACCGGGATTGGATAGCGAGTATTTGATTCTACAATAAAATTTTGATTGATTAAGTAAAACGTGTGTAAATAAAATGTATGTACAAAATGAATACAAAAGGTACAGTAGAAACTTACATGAGCATCTATAGTCGCTTGCGAAATAAATTGGTCATCCTGAGTGTGTATTTCTTTGAGAAACTCAACTTGATCAATTGGATGACCCTGTCGTGCAATGAGCTTGTGCGCTCATTGTATAAATGACTTGGTGCTGCGCTATTGTGACTGTAGGGTTGCTTCTTTCTAGCAGTCCTATTCATCAATGATTGCTTCTACATGCAAACAATATCAAATTACATAAAAAAAATGAACTACCATTTGAGAACATTAATAAGTTCTAAGTCACTTGAAATTGTCGGATAAGGTAGTCGTCGCATAGGAAGTGCTAATCTTCCACACGATTCTTCAATCTGAGGAGTGGGTTGGCACATGCCTGTTCAAGATCATTGAACTTCTTGAAATGGCGATAGTTCTTCCCCTTAAACTCTTTCCAGGTGGTGAGCATCTGATGCTCAACGAACTGAGTAAGTGTTGGATCTATGAAATCCAGCTCAAAAAATTGCTACAAAAGAAGAGTACACACGAATTAGGATTATATACATATATATATATATACACGGTACGTAATTAACATATATGTACGCATGATTTAAAATTTACCCGTAAAGATCCCTTCACTAGCTCGATATAATCTAGTGTAACGTCGGTCCACTTAAGAAAGTGAATTGGAAAATTGTCTCGCGCGTTACCACATTGATGGTACAGCTGAAGCGAATGACGTTTGGCAAGATCGGTTTATCCTGTCCTAGAGCGATCAATATGAGGATCTTCCCATTTTGTGCAACATATCACTCTAACTCCAGGTTCCTCGAGTGCTCACATCTCTTGGGAATGTAAGCTGTTGCAGAGCTTTCTATATTAAAAAAAAATTCATAAACTAAATTCCACACTTATGCAACTAATTGTTTATATAACGGTAACTAACCTGATGTGTAACCCACCGACGACGAACCTCCTATGTTATTAAACTTGCGGCATCAAAGTCAAAAAAATCATTGCTCTCATTAACACCGAGAGGAAAATTAGACATCGTATTACCCGAGGACAAAAACCATATTAATTAAACATATAAGAGTACTTGAAACTGATATGAATATCTAAAAAATGAAATATATGTGAGTACATGATTCCTATTTGATTCATGGAATGGGTCACTGCTAGTTCAATCATCGCTTATAAATCGTGCAACATACCTAACATTTCACCATCTTCAAAAAAATGGATAACTACTATTTGATTCATGGAATGGGTCACTACTAGTTCCTTCATGGAAAGGGTCACTACTAGTTCCTTCATCAAATCTTTCTATACCTTTATACAAGTTCATTGGCTCTCCATGATACATCCAATTTGTGTAGAAGGGGCATATTTCATTCATTAATAAATGTCTCTCCACACCCTCTAATGAGTCCCAATTGGATTTCATACATCTCTTGCATGGAACCTTATCCACCTGTACTCATCGACGTGATACTTGGCAACTGCTAAAAATTGGAAAACTCCTTCTTTATACTTAACTGATAACTTATTCCTAAGTTTCATCCAACTCTTGTTCATCATGAAAGACCTAAAACATAAATACATGTAATTAATCTTACATTTCCTTCTCTAAAATGCTAAATTTCCTCCATGAATAAGTCATACCTCAGAAGTATTCAATATCTCAACTTTCACTTTATCTAAGTTTAAACTAAAAGATCTATCTAACACTTCCAACTAACCAACTAACAAGCTTTAGTAGCAACCTAACACTTCAAACAAATTATCATAAACTAAGGGCTAAGATAATTCTAAATAAATAACAATTTCAATACATTTAAATCTCTCTACAACAATCAAAATCACAATTTCACTAATTATTATAAATCTATACAATTTCAATTTAATTTATTCATACAACAATTTTAATTTACAATTTGTTTGGATTTGTTTGGATCACTCATTTCTTCTTCGATTCCTACTTCTTCATTCTTTCTTCATTTTTGGATTCTTTCGACGATATATTTCTTCCTTCGACTATATCGTCCGTCATCAACATTTGACTTGTCGATGTTGTGCTTCCTACACTCATTGTAATTTTTTTCTTTGCCAAGCTTTCGATGTACTCAATATGTTGTTGTTTCTTGGTTTGATTCTCTAAGCGCTCAATAATCGTGTTGCTCATTTTTTTATTCTTCAATTATTTCAAGTATGGATTCTTCACCTTGCTCTACCTTATTCTCACTCATCTTTATTCGGCTAAATGGATCTTTTGTTTTGCTCGTCATAGATCTCTCACGAATCACGTCTTCAATATATTTCATTAGCAAATCTTCTTTGATTTATCTCCTTTTCCCTTCTTCCTTCTCCTTTAACAACTGCTTTTGCATGGTTTTTTTATTTCTCTCCTTTTCGTTTCTTCCTTCTCTATCATTAATTTCAATCCACTTTAACATATGCTGGTTGCTTTCTTCGATTTTAATTCCCAACCACTCCATACATTTTTTTATTATGGATTCCAAAGTTTTTGTGATTGCCATTTTCCTTCGATTTTTCAGGAAATGAGTGCTCTGATACCAATTTGATAGAACATTGATATAGTGTTTCTATTTTATTGATATCACAAATAGAAATTATAATATAAAAGAACAAACAAGTAAAAGTAAATTCAAGAACACTTAAAGGAACTCTAACCCTCTGCTGTCCCTTTCTTTCAAGGAATGTTGCAGCCCATTATCTTCACCCAAATCTTCATGCCTTTTTTCTCTCCCCAACTTCCTATTTATAACCATCTAACTCCTTATATAAATAACTACCCTTAGCCCTATCTAAATCTAGGTATCTAACAAGAAGTTGGAACTTGTGAAATTCTCGAGGCTATAAGCCAGTGCAATTCAACTATTGGCCCCATAGGGAGACATTGGGGGCTTGATCCTTGTGGATGGAACCTAAGGGACAGTTTGGGGAGGGAAAGGAAAGGAAATGACTTTTCTTGTTTGGCCTAAGGATTAAGGGAAGGGAAGAAAAAAGATTAAACTTAATCCCTCTTATTCCTTCTCTTTCCTCATTTATTACCCCACTTTCCTCACTTAATCCTTCCATTTCACAATATAATCCTTCCATTTCCCAACATTATCATTCTCTTCTTCTCTTTCTTCTTCTCTTTCCTCATTTATTTCTTCTTCTCTCCAAATTAATCTTCTTATTTATTCTTTTATTTTTTTTTTGTATTCTACTTACGGTACAACTTGAAGAAACATATTTTACATAAATGAAAAAAAATAATACAATTTGTTTGTATTGTGTATTGTGTGTACAGTCCAATTTGTTTTTTTTATACAAAATCAACTTAAAAATTAATATATATTTGTTGTGTGTTGGAGTTACAGTACAAATGAAATATAAACAATATTTTAATACAATTTTTCGTCGTTTTCGAAAATAGTACGAACAAAATAAATAAGTTCAGACAAACGCAAAAAAAAAATTAATACAACTTTTATTTGTATTTGGTTTAGGGAAAACATTTCATAAGCATTTATTACACATGGAAAAAATTGTAATTCAGTTTCTTTCTCATATGGGGTTGTCGTAGAAAAAATAAATATTTTCCATAAATTAAAAAAAAAGAGCATATTTTTTAATGTATTGGATTTACGGATCAAATTGAATTACAAATTGAAAATAAATGAAAAATTAAATAATACAATTTCTGTGTTAATTGAATTTACGGTATAAATTTCATAAACATATTTTACACAACCAAAAAAAAATTAATACACTTTATTTTGTGTACTGGATTTAATGTAAAAAAAGAAAGAAAAACTATTAAAAAAATTACTTTTGAAAGTGTATTAGGTGTACGTTACAAGTAAAAACAATATTTATACAAAATCAACAAAAAAAAATTAATACAATTTTTTTGTGAACGCTTGGATTACGGTCCAACCTAACTAAAAAAAAGAATTTGAATACAAATTTTTGTTGTAGAGGCTTTACGGTACGAACAATTTACACAAATGCAAAAAATATTAGCACATTTTTCATTTTGTATTGGGTTCACGAAAAAAAAACAAGAATTTCATTGCTAGAAAAAAAAATATGTATTTTTTCTCATATTGGGTTTAACGTACAAATAAAAGAAATTACACAAATGAAAAAAAATACAATTTTTTTTGTCATAATCTTTCCCGCATAATCCTTCCCTCAAACAAAGATTATAATAATCCTCCATGATCTTTCTATTTAATCATTTTCCCAAACAAGGATTATAAAGAATTCTCCATATTCCTCTCACTTAATCTTTCTCCCAAACAAGGATTATAATAATCCTTTCCTCCGCTTAAATTCCGCATTTCCTTCTTTTTCCCCCTTGTTCCTTTGATTCCCCCAAACACACTTAAAGTTTTTATATGAATGAATCAGTATGCTGTTGCTGTGGAGTTTGGCCTTGATTGAAAATAGTAAAGTAGTAATTAGTGTGCTTGGTTGTCCTAATTGTCCGTTGAAGAATGAATGCTTCATTATCACTAGGTATTGACGCCAAAGCTATCACAACCATGTTCTACCTTGGAAAAAGGTCGTGTCATATATGCAACAAAAAGCTGCAGGGTGTGTGTGGATGCAGCCATTGATAAAACCTATGATGTAGCATTCAAGAATCAGCAAATAAGTGAAAAAAAATGCATATTGGTATATGCTTAAATCAACCATTTTTAAATGTCCAACTTTCCATTGGTATGTAAATTACAATGCTGGAAAGTAAGAAGAAACTGAAAACAGCAACTTCTTTCTCGATTTTTTTTTTGTTAAAATACTTGCAGAAATTAACTTCATAACAGATATTACATAATAGTTACAAAACAACAAGAACTTTGCTAAATGTTAGGTTAAGTTAACGAATTCTTTTTATCAATGAATGCTTCTGAATGAACTTTTTGATATGTTTATGCAGAG
>JBBPDI010000022.1:11657262-11675222 GCA_037974545.1 Cucumis variabilis
TTAGTGGAATATTAGGTGTTGAGATTTGGCAAATTAATTACATGCATTTTTGCATGTAATTAAGTTATAAATAGGAGATTTTCAAATGGTTGAAAGACTTTTGTCATTTTCTAGTAATTTTAGAAATTACTAATTTTATTACACCCTAAAATCTCAACAAAATTTATACATTCCAATTTCCTTTTATCTCCTTGTTTTTCCAATACTAAATTGGGTCCCACAACCCGATTCTCTGTCCCGAGGATAGTAGGTAAATTCTAGTGGTTGTCTCGATTTATATATGTGAATTGATTTCAAAGATTTTGAAAGGCATCAAAGATAATAATTCCTAATCCCTAATTTGTTTGTTTAGGGTTACATGTTAACAAGAGGCATTTAGAGTAATTTTCGTTCCTAATTCTGTTGCGCATGTTTTCTATTTCCATCACCTGCATGTAAGTCATGCCTTAAAGGTGAGATGTCCAAAGACCTTTTACTTGAAAATGTCATAAGGCCAAAGAACCCTTAGAAATTGTACATTCAGACATCTGTGGTCTTAAAAATGTTAAAGCAAGATGAGGGTTTTAATATTGCATCACTTTTACTGATGATTATTCAAGATATGGGTATGTTTACTTAATGTATCATAAGTCTCAAGCCCTTGAAAAGTTCAAGGAATACAAGACTGAAGTTGAAAATGCATTAAGTAAAATCATTAAAACATTTTGATCTGATCGAGGTGAAAAGTATATGGATTTGAAATTCCAAAACTATTTGATGGAATGTGAAATTGTATTCCAACTCTCAACTTATGGTACACCTTAACAAAATGGTGTATTAGAAAGGAGAAATTAAACCTTGTTGGACATGGTTTGTTCTATGTTGAGTTGAGCTCACTTACCTAATTTGGTTTAGAGTTATGTAGTGCAAATTATACTAATATTTTAAATTGTGTTACATCTAGAAGTGTTTATGAAACACCTTTGGAATTATGGAATGTCATACCCCCTCCAAGCCACCTATTCTTAGCCTAAGAGATGATGCAACTGGCCAACAGATATCACTACTTATCTCAGTAACATCCATGAATCCTAAACTTACTCTTAACTATAAAATATAATAGACCATAAACGTAACTTATATTTAAGAGTTTAACATTACTATAGTGTAGCCCACACTTACACAATCTAAAACATCACGAGTCGAACATAGACATAAGTACAAATAACTAACATCAGATTTAAACCTAATAGACTCGAACAATCCATGATCAAAACTCTTAATTTATATACAACCCAAAGGACTAACTCAAAACTATGCCACTAGCAAATCGGCAATGGAGTCAGGTATCGGTTCCACTGTCTCTACCTAAAAAGTTAGAAAACAAATTGAAAAGTATAAGTTAGATAGCCCAATGAGTGACTATTTTACATAAAACATGCTTTGAACAAATGCTTGAGTAAACTTAAGGAGTTGCAAAGCTCGTATAAAACAACTTTCTAAAACATATAACTTAACCTTTCTCTTTCTTGTTATACCGTACAACTCTATGTATCTATCGAGATGAATAAACTAGCCATGGAAACCCTATCTTGTGATACAATACTTACAGGACGAAGAACCTAGACATCAGTAGTGCCTTATCTTAAAGATAGCTAGAAGATGAAAATACTAGGCATCCGTAGAGGCCTTCATCTCAAACCTAGGTGGAAAAACTAGGTATCTACTCAATACCCTCACTATAGGACCTTTATGCACACAACTAAAATACCTCTCGTGGAATCACTATATGTATCTCATAATAAGCTCAGTATAGACTTAAAACATACAAATCATAGGCTTATGGAAAACTCATTCATCATTCTCCAATCATGCTAAAAAAGTTTTGCATATGGAAATCACTTTACTTGTAAAATATACTTCACAATAATTTTTACCTTTCAATATCAGTAGCATATTAGAAGCATTTTATAAAACCATGCTTTAAAATCATATTGATTACCTCAAACTCAAACATTGAACATTTACTTTGGAAAGCATGTTTATAAAACAATGAACTTCAATAACATACAAATTATTTTAAAACATTTTAAAGGTCACTCACAGTACTCGATCAGCCTCTCGACTTATAGATTTTCCCAATAATTTCTTATCCTGAATATTGACAATTTAAACCTGAATTAACCTTCTGAATTTAGAAATTATCCAAAAAACTCCAAAATTTCGAAAAACACCAAAACTTGTCAAAATTGGGTGTCATAGCACTGCTGCAGGCACAAACCATTAGAGGATATGACCATATGCTTGTTGTGGACACCTGGCCTTGTCACGTGTTGGGGTGTTGCACGTAATGCCTCACCTTATTGTGTGTTGCACGTGCACACGCACACCCTCGCTCGTGCATGGCCTATCACATAACATGGCACCTACCCTCTTGCTATCTAGCTATGAATTTGGCCATCTCGCATGACACTCTAACACCCAAAATAACCTTTTTTGCTTACCTTGCGTGATCAACAAATCCTTTCACTCTGATGCCCGGCCAGACTCAACAACAAGAACCTAGAACACTGAATTTTTCTTAAAAACTACTATCAACTTCAAAAATTCATAACTTTTAAACCATAACTTAAAATGCAAAACTTCATCCTTCAAACTTTCTTATAAATGAGTTAACTATCTTACCTGAAACTATCAGCTTCACATTCAAAGAATTGAATTCTGTAGTTCCTCGAACTCAACCTTGCTCAGAATACTTTGAAAACTACCCTTCAAGTGTTCTTAATCTTCAAACTCAACATTCCCTTAATCATTTGTGTCCGGCAGTCTCATATTAAAACATAGACTCACAAATGAAGCTTCTCCAACTTAAATCACTTAATTTGCATGAGAAAATTGAGAGAAATTTAATTCCAAAGTGAGCCTATTTATAGAGTTATCTGGACAGTGGAATTTGCCATATCCTGCTTGCATGAAACCACCTTTTGCATGTTGAGGACACCTAGAAACCACTTCAACGACTGCCCAAAATTTCTAGAAGCACTCTAAAATGCCTAAACTTCAATTTTCTTCATCAAATGCATGGTCTTCTCACCAACCAATCCTAAACACTTTGGTCGCATACTTGTCTTTGCCTATTCTTACTTGCTCATATAGCATAAACTAACATCATAGCTCCTTCAAACGCTAATTCAAAATGCCAAGACACCTCTAACAAGTCTCATCGGGTAACACTAAATGCCTAGGACATTCTTTCAGAGGTTTTCGCCTAGCCTTAAGCCAAATGCCTAGCAACATCCACGCATGCCTTGTCCTTTTGGAGGTTCTTCTGACCAACAACACCCTTCTCACCTCACCTCAGTCATCTCAAAAATGCCTAACACCCATCAAATAACATCCTTAATCATTTTGGCCGCCAGCCACAATCTTCCACACTTAGCCAAAATTCCTCTTCTCTTGCCCACCTAACAAAGAACAACAAACCACTTAACTTCTTTAGAACACTTAACACTTAAAATTTTTAAGGAGTTTCAAGAACTAGGTTTTACATAGAATGGTCGTAGCGGTAGTTTATGTCATTTCAGTATTTGGGGTTGTCCAGTACACAGGCTTGAAACTAATTTTAAGAAATTAAAATCTCGTTCAAAATTATGTTTATTTGTAGGCTACCCCAAAGGTTATTGCTTCTATGATTCTATATATAATAAAGTGTTTGTATCAACAAACGCTACATTTTTAGAAGAGGACCACATAAAGGAACACAAGCCACATAGTAAGATAGTATTAAATTAACTTTTCAATGAAACTATTGAACCTTCAACAAGAGTTGGTGAGGAGCCTAGTGCATTAACAAGAGTTGTTCATGTCGGTTCATCTACTAGGTCACATCAACCTCAATCATTGAGGGAACCTCGATGAAGTGGGAGGGATACGAACTTGCCTATATTTGTTTAATTGAAACCTTGACCATTATATTTGATGACAAAATTGAGGATCCATTGACTTTTAATAAGGCAATGGAGAATATGGAACAATAATGAGTTAATTTTTTGCATATGAAACAATAATTGTATAACTTCTGTAGTTTGCTATTCATTATTAGGGCTTTCAAACTTGCGAGAAAGAATAAGCCTCTTTAGAGGGTAATCAAGGTATGATGGGTGGAGAGTAGAAGAAAGAGGTAAGCGTGCTTTATGTTTTGTAACCGTAACATAACTATTTTGTTCTTCTTCTTTTCTGATGGATAGTGTCTAAAGTAAGGTGGCATTGTGGAGTGCGGGCATTATTTCATGCGATTCATGCATGATATAATATTGTCAAGCAATAGGACAATTGTTAAGAAGTGTTTCATTTTACCTTTGTGTACTACTCACGTTGTTTACAACTGTTGCATATTAATACATTTTTAAATGATGAATAGATGGAAGGATTAACCTCTACATGCTCATAGGTTGATTTAGATGTCGTAAGATCGGAGTAGGCTGAGTTCATTGGAATGCATGTTTACTTTGCTTAAAGGTAAAATTTGTAAAATTTACAACTTTTAATGTGTTTTTGTGTGTGTTTGATTACATAACGTGTTGTTGCATTGAAAAGCTATTTTGTTCAATCTGCTTAGACATATGTTTTAGGAATCGTGTTGACATGTACTTAGGAACTTGATAGTTTGTTGCGTTGACTATCCTGCAGTTATGGTAGTCATTGAAAAGCTATTTTGTTCGAACTGCTTAGACATATGTTTTAGGAATCATGTTGCCATGCACTTAGGAACTTGATACTTTGTTTTGTGCTATTATAATGAGCATAAGTGTTTTGTTCGTTGAGTTTTAGATTTAAGTGTGTTTATGTGTTTACGGAGGGGGGTGAGGGGTAAGTCTAAGTTTCAGTTTAACAATGACCTTGGAAGTAGGGAAGATGGCTAGTAATTTTAAGTTCATGTATAATAATGACCTTGGAAGGAGGGAGTGAGGTGGTAAGTTTGTGCTTAAGTTTAGTAATGACTTTTAAGGGAGAGGTTAAGGGTAAGTTTACGTTTAAGTTTCAACTTGATGCAAAATAGAACATTGTTGGATCTGTAAAGATTGAATTCATAAACTATACATGAGACTACATGTTTGTGTATGGTTCTAAGGATTTGATTCTTACAGGATACACAGACTCTGACTTTTAAATTAATAAGGACTCAAGGAATGGATTATGTTTAAGTGATAGCCTAAATGGTCAGTAGTAGATGGATAAGGTTGGATACCTTGTCCTAGTGATACTATAAATATGACATGTTTTGCAGTTGTGACAATTGTTCTAAAGTGCTACAAATGATTTAATCATAATCACTCATGTCGATACATAAGAGCGGGGGTATTCTATACAAAGAGTTTGTATAAGACCATACCATGAAATAAATAGTCTCTTTTATTAACATTGTTACTAGTTGAGACCATATTTTACTAGGATGACTAGGTTACTTGACCTAAATCTTGAGTGAGTTGTGAGCTCCTACCTATGAAGGTGATCCTTTGATCTACATAGGTAAGAGTGACCTATGTCATCAACTTAATATGTCTGCCATTTTAAGGATTCATCTCATTGGGGAGTTGGCAACACAATACACAAGAAGGAATTCACTCATTCTCTATAGATAGAGTAAGTAGAGAAAAAACTCTCTTAAGGGCTAATTCTAAGACTTGAACAATGGAAACTTATTCTAAGACTCTAACACCCTCTCTTGGCCTGATAGGAGTTCAGTTATGGTGAGATTATAACTTATTGTTTATTATAAGGGTCAATGGCACTTAAGGAGTTAGATGTAACTAGAAGGGCAAAATAGTAATTTTTGACGTATCTGTACTTACGAGAATTTGTGAAGGGTCATTGCGCAGTCGATTGATTATTATCTAATGGACACATGATATATTTGAAGTAAGAAGAGTGAAATTGTTAATCTTTAGTGGAATGACTGATAATTAGTGAATGGATATTAATTTAATTAAAGAGTTTAATCAATTATTAGTCTCATATCATTAGAGCGTCAATCTATAGGTCTATAAGGTTCCCTTGTTAACGCAATAAGGATAAATGAGAATCAAATTTATTTTGGTTTAATTTGAATTGTTCAAATTAATTAAAGGGAATAAATTTTAAATGATAAAATTAATATAATGTATTTGATACATTATAATTTAATGTTTTTATGAGAGAAATTAGTACTTGAATATGATCAAAATAATAATAACAATAAAATGAATAAGATTCATAAATGAACTATATGTTAAAATTAATATGGATTCATTTCATATTAGAACTATAAGTGTCACTCCTCGTCCCAAAGTCACTTCCCGTGACTAAGTGGAGGCATGACACTTAAACCCTCAATGCAACCACATCGCTTGATAAATGCTAAACGGCTAGTAAGCGGAAAAGCTTCTCTACCAATCCTTAAACGCAAGGCTTAAACATAAAGCTTTCTTAATACAAAACAACGGAGTACAACAACTTAAACTTTTTGTTAGCTTAGTCTAGGCTTTAATACTTAGCTTAACAATACCCTTCACCTAGTTATGCGACAGACACAATGCAGCAGAATAAGTACAAACTTCTCTTTTTTTATTAACTTAACACTTTACAATAAGTACAACAGAACTTAGACTTTTTCTTACAACAAGACTTAAGCAAAATCTTCAGACCTTCCTTCGTTAGCCCAGCTTTTACGACTTGGCATCTGGTTTGCTTGCCTCATCGTGTAGCAATGCACCTTAATCCTTCCTTGCCAAGAAGGTTCAACTCTTCATGGTGAGATCTTTTAGATATCTAAGATCTCTTTCTTCAATCCCTTCTTCTCGAGTCATCAACATCCAACTTAATGACATCCTCTAGAGTCTTCTTTCTTGTTTTTTTGTCATTAACGTTGCTCCTTGTAGAGGATACCTAGAGATGTAAAGGTGGCATTTTCTCCTCCACCTAGGTTGCCCAATACCTCTCTTAGCGAGCTGCATTTAGGGCTACTCTTTCCCTGACTCAGCTCCTTCGCTCTCTGGCTCACCGGTTAGACCTTACTAACATGGGTATTGCACTGAATCGGGCCATCCGCATTAAGGAACAATTTGCTTACCAACCATCTCCTTAGGCGTATTAGAAATGTACATGGTTAATGCAACATATAAGACTACAGAAAGACTATGTCTTCTCTCCTTAGCTAAGCGAAAATGATTGATATCTTCTTCGCTTGGCTTTATCGCTTGACAACCTGGGGAAGGAAAAACTTAAAACATAAGTCAAACAGACTTAGTGAGCGATAATTTTAAGAAAAACCTTTCAAAAAATCACAAGGAATCCACAAATTAATAAATAATAAACCACAATACATAAAGTTCATCACAACAAACAGTTACCGCACATCGGATAACTACCAATAACCACACGGTGAGTTACCAACTAGTACAACAATCACAATCACAAGCTCATACCGAAACCTAAGAATCGACAGACACATGAGATATTCAGTAGCGTCTCGATGCATTCACATTCTTAGACCTAAGAGTTGCACTCCACCAACGTCTCATTAACATCTTTCTCTTAATAAGCGTTACAATGCCATATGCTAGAATCATTTCACAACAAGTCCATTCTAGGGTCTGGGAATCTCCCCTTGGTTACCTGGGACTCATACTCAACTAGTGTCACAGTAGGTCTTATCTTCTCTTGATATGAAACCATTACAAACGGTAAACATAAATGTTAGTCTTTGCAACTTATTTTCCTTACATAATATTGTAATAGTAACAATATCATATACTAAACATTAACGAAGGAATACTTTCAGATAATAATTAACATAATACCTTTTTCATACATCAAGTTGACAAACACCACATTAACTATTTATGTAATTCATCCATAAAACCTTTCCTTTATTGATGAAAGATTCATGAATATTCTATCTATAAGGAATACATAAACAAACATTCGTTACAAAGATACTCGTTTGGATTTAGGACGAATCACAAGCAACATTTCTCATAATTCGTAAACAAACACATAAAAGAATTAACAGTAAATAACAACTCACAAAACACTTCGAAACTTGTTGTGTCACTCACATATATACTTAGTCTCATCTCCTTCCTTCCTTGCTTTTGGATTCCTCGTCTCACCTAACGGTTCTCTCGACCAACCAGGTCATTTAGCATTCCAAACCTTTTATTCCATTTTCTTCAAAAATGGCTTTTACGAACAAAAGAAAAACTCCATTTTTCGTTATGCATTTGGCCCTTTTTATAGTGACTTCCCGCATCCAAGGTCGTTTTAATACTTTTCATGTGTCGTCTTGCTGATTTGTTGCACCATACAACCAACCCAAACTTGACACGTAGGCTAAAATGCCAGTGACGATTGGACATTCCCTTGAGTGCCAACCTTATCTCCTTGGAAAGCCAAACTATTTAAAATTGGTTGACTCTCTTTATCTTCTCGAGAAGCAGCAGACATTCACTTCCCTCATAGAATCGTCTAGTCTTGTCAATAGAATACCTACTTCTCGCGCAACTCCCCTAAGCATAAGTACTTTTTCTCGCATTATTTCCTTAAATGCTTAATTCTTGGTATCAAACAAAGACTTCTTCCTCATTACTTATTCTTATTGCATCCTTTACATTCGCACGATATAACTTAGAAAGGTATTCCTCTTTGTGTCACATTTTCTCCTTTTTGTGTGTTTCCTCACGGGATGTTCTATAATCTTATCCAAAATGAGTCAGCAAGGATTATTTCCAACTGGACGGCCTTTCTTTGGGTCAGGGCCTCACACATACTTCTTTTGTGGAATATATTCTACCATCAGAAATTTCTTTGTTCAGCAGCCTTGCTGCAAAGTCTTTATTGCATTGGTCGTACGCGATCATGGCCTTACAATAAGTCATATGAGAGAATTAAACCATTGGTTATATTATTTATGATATTATATAAATTTTCTATTGTATGAGATATAATATTGTTTAAATTTAAATTTATTTTATTTTAATTAATATAAATTTAGTTAATAGAATAACTCCCAGGGAGTTATTCGACGTTAGTAGGAGGGAGTTATTTGATAACTTCTCCCTTTATCCCTCTTAAATGGTTAAGATACAGAAAGAAAATTGATTAACTTTAATTTCTCTCTATTTTTTTTCACAAATCTCTCTAATCTGCAAAAATTGAATTCCATTTTCACCATGTTCATACGCTTTCGCTATGGAAAATCTATTCCTTCAACTTTGACATCTAGCTAAAAATCATAAAAAGATGAATCATTTTGTTGCCCAGGCAAACCTGATTGAAAAAGATTTAGTACGTTTGTTCACAAAGATAAATGTGATCAACGGGTCCGAAGGTTGGTGATTAGACATCAGTGCTTTACATCATGTCTGTCATAACCTTAGTCTTTTTAGAAAATAAAATGAAAATAAAGATACGAATATTCTTCTGAGGATCATCACACAACCAAAGTAGATAACGTTGAGGACATGGAGTTGAAATTCACTTTTGGCAAGACACCCATCCTGAAGGAAGTCCAGCACACTTCTGAAATTTGAAAGAATCTAGTCTCGGACTATCTCTCAACAAAGCGATTTTACTCAAACCATAAGATCACATCTCTTTACCTTAACAAAAAATAATATATTTGTGAGAAAGAGTTATGCCCACGATGACATGTTTAAATTGAATTTAAAAATGAATAAGAATTCATCTTCTGCTTAGATGTTGTGTTCTTTTAATATTTGGCATTCCAAGCTTTGTTGTGTAAATAAAAGGTTAATTAACAACATAAGTAGATTATACATGATTTCTAAATTATCTTTGCATGAATTTGATAAATGTGCATTTGTAGTCAAGTTAATATAATTAAGAATTCACATAAATCTGTAGCTAGAATAACGGAGCCTCTAAAATTGATTCATTATGATTTATGTAAATTTTGATGGCATGATAACTAGGAATAATAAAAGATATTTTACAACCTTTATAGATGATTTTTCTAACTTCACCTTTATTTACTTGCTTAAGAATACAAGTGATGCATTTGACATGTTTATAGTGTTTGTAACTGAAGTAGAAAATAATTCTAATAAGAGGATTAACAGACTTCATAGTGACAGAGGAACAAAACATTATTTTGTTGCCTTTAATGAGTTTATAACTCAAAAGGAATAACACATGAAAAAAATGACACCGTACTCCCATAAAATGAATGGAAAAGCTTAAAGGAATAAATAGAACTCTAATTGAGTTAGTAGTTGCTATTTTACTAGATTCGGAAGCAGCACCATCTTGGTGGGGGTGAAATAATTAAGACAATCAGTTATGTCCCTAATAAGATTCCTAAAATAAATAACACAACTTTGCCTTACGAAGTCCTTAAGAATAAAAAAAATTATACTTGTCTTATCTCAAAATGTGGGGTTATCTAGCCTATGTTAAAATTTGTGAGGCCCAAAGCTGAGAAAGGGAGTCCTGTTGAAGAAAAGATGCGTTAAGAAATAAGATGATCCTTCTAAAATGAAAAGATTGATTATTCTAAAGATAAAATTCGAAGGAAAGGAAGTCACATTGAGAAAAGGTGAGAGAGACAAGTTGACATGGCGAAGAAGTCCTATCGCGAGAAAAGTTAGATGATTAGAGCAAAGTAATGGAAGGAGAAGTTGGAAAAGAGGTGAGCGATGGTAGCCTGTTGCAAGGAAGAAAAGGCAAGAAAAAGAAGTTTAGCATTCTGAGAAGATAGGGCGGAGAAGAGTTTGTCTTCCCAAAATGATAAGGTTATTGTCTCGAGGGAATGTCAAATCGAAAGTTGACTGTTGGCTTACGTGTTGAGTTTGGTTTGGCTACATAGGGTGGCAAAATAGTGGAATGATACATGCAAAATATAATTCTGAATTGGCAGGCAAAGAAAGTAACCTGTCCCAAGGATTAGTATAAATAGGGGTTAAAGTCTTAAGGAAATTGCAGTCATTTTGGAAGTTTTATCAAAAGAATGCAAAGCGTAAAGTTGCTACCGAAAGAACTCTAGGAGAGAAGAGGCATTTGGGGGAGAAAGGATTGCAAGCTAGCATGAGTGAAGTTTCTTAACTCTACACTCCTGCGTGGGTGATTTCCTTAAACTATACACTCTTACGTGAGTAGCTTTATCAAATACACTTCTGCGAGGGTCATTTGTGAACTAATATTTTGTAAATGTTTTCTCAAATTGATTCTTTCAGTTATTATTGATATTATTATTTTTGTCGTTTGAAAAGAGAAACGATTGTTTTCTATGTGCTAATTGCGATGAATGCGTGTAAACAATTAGCCTTGTTTCTATCAAGTAAGCAGTGCTTATACAGTGTGTGCATAATGTGAATGGTGACAGTCGATGAAACAAGAAAAGGAATGAATCAAGAAACTTCCCAGATGTTGTGGATAAAGTGAACATCACAATAGCTCAATCGCAAGATATTGGAGAGAGTGAATCACAGTAGGCTTGGTGAAGAGAGATTCATATTCTTGGTGAAAAGGAATAAGAGGAACTAATGTGAGATTTTGGTTATTTGTGAAATGAGGTGTTAGTAAACGCGTTTGAGAAACAAAAATGTTTTGTGTTTGGCTTGTATACTCGAAAAAATTTTCTAAAACTCTCACTCACTTAGTATTTAATTTACGTGTTTAAATTTTCTTCCACAGGTAATCAGGCGTTGAAGCCAAGTAAGGATAGCTAAAATGGGGTGCAACGCAAGAAAACTGATCAAGTTATCTATTTTCAGATGGTTTCAACTTCTTACGTCCAAGGATAGCAGTGGTTGTTTGGAACAACTAGGACTTAGTAGTTTTTCTTTTGTATAATGCAATTGTAATACATCACGAAGCAGATTCATCGTGAGTAAGACTCTCACCTTATCTTTCTGTATTGTACAATTAATTCTATGCGATAAGTTATGGATCATGATCATAGCATGCAAAATGCTTACTATATACCTCTTCATCGCGTAATAGCTAAGTCCTCGTTGAGTACAAGTTTCCTATTGTTCGTCAAAGTGCAAGCAAACAACAGGTTTACCTGGGTGATCTAGGGTCGAACACATAGAATTGGTTCAAGACATTAGTTCTAGGGTCTACTTATCGTTTAGGCATTATGACGATGCAGTTAAAAGAATAATAAAAGAACTAAAGTTACTTATTTACACCTAAAGACTCATGCATAAGAGAATAAATTATGGCAAAATGGAAGATGGAGTGAACTAACTTGCATAAGGAAGGTGATGAAAGAAGGTCTCATGCTATCAAGTGAATAAGCTATATGACCACCTTGATGCAATATAACTCACCAAGCTATTCTATGATTAAGGCATCTTCCTCTTGGAGTCATTGAACTCTACGCTTGGTTTCCTTTCAGAATCCAAATGATTAAGATTGGTTATATGGTTTATATCTAGGAATGCTTATTTATTCTAAGTAGAGTGATTCACGTTTAAGGACAACAACCTCTCAGTGTCTTAATTCACAGTTGTTTGCCTTTCAGGATACAAATGAAGGATGTCCTCTCGCAAGGTTGAGAAAACTCTTCCTTACATGGGTTAGCCATGTCCCTGCTACTCACCCTCTCGGGTAGTTGATGACATTCATTGACCAAGTGTAGAATGTAGCTCAGCTAATACACTAAGTGGTATAAATAAATATTACTTATCAAGAACACACTATAAGAAAAATATGGTTTCCCAAAGTTGTGACAGGTGTTGGGAAATCAAACGTCAACAAACAAATGAAAAACCAATGTACGTAGCGTTTACAATGTCGATATAGATGAGCAAGTCGATGCAACCACCACTGGCATTGGGTTATATCCATAGCATTACATAATTAAAATTTTCATTAAACTTTCTCTGATGCCACCACAAAAGACGTTGGGTAAACTTAAATATTAAACCTTTCTTAATACCATTCCCCCACGCATCGTAACACATGTCAAGGAATGCCTTGACACATTGATGTGATCGTTGGATATACCTCGATACCAGTATAGACGACGTTGGAAAAGGTTTAAATAATAATATAAATATCATCATTTATCAACATCAGCGTTGACGATTTTGGCAAATGGCTTGGACAATTAAATTATTATTCTTTCACCAATGTGTTTGTGAGAAGCGTCGAGGAAAGGCCAGCATTTAAGTTTATGGTTAGAGTTTCCTTAACACCCTTAGTGAAACATTGGGGTAGGGTGAGAAAGACTGATGTTTTCAAGTTGCATCGACCTTTCCTCTCCATATTTGTTCTGTAATTACAGAACACTTAAGCATGCAAAAGATAAAAGAAAAGAGAAAGAGAAAGAGAGGGAATAAGAAGAAGTCATCGTCTGCCCCCATCGTTTGTCGTCAGTCACCTATCGTTGCTTGTTCGTCGCCTACGACGTGCTCCTCTCTCGTCCTCCGTAGTCAATTTGCTTGGTATAAGATTTTAATCATTTTTTTAATTTTGAAACTATGAAAATGCATGTATATTGTTTTATGTATGTATTATGCAAATGTAAGTGTAATGTGTGTATTGATATTATTTGTAGTTTGAAATTCATTGTATGTATGTTTAATTTATTAGGTAATTTTGTATGTGTAATCCATGCGAGAGATGTATATTTTTATGTGAAAATGTATGAGTTTTAAAATGTAAGTTTAAGATTGTATGTGTAAATTTGAGATTGTATGTTGATATTATATAATGTATGTTTTTTAAAGATTTAAATACGAATTAAATATTGAATTTGGTAGTTAATTTAAATTTAAGTTTGAATATGAATTTCTATTTAATATCAAATCTAACACGAATTTAAATTTAAAGATGAATACAAATTTAAATTTTATGACTATCCTGCAGTTATATTAGCTTATTTATTTATGTCAAAATTAATTTCTAACCTGTTAATTAATAGTTTTAGGATTCTTAAGTAGATTTTAATTAAGTATGTATGAATTGTTAGGTATGTTGAATGTGTTAGTTAGATTTAAACTTAAGTTTAGATTTGAACTTATTTTTAGTGCAAGATTAGAGATTGGACAATATGTATAGATTATTCATGGAGTAATTTGGAGTAATTGAGAGGAGAGATATATAACTAATCCAAAGTATTTATGTTCTAGGGTTTTTAACGAGATGGAAAGAGTTGGATAAAACTTAGGAATAGGTTTTTGGTTGAGTATAAACAAGGAGTTTTTCAATTTTTAGAGGTTGCAAAATATCACACCAATAATTATAGAAAAATAAGTTGTCCATGTAAGAGATGTATGAATTTAAATTGGAACTCATTAAAGAGTGTGGAGTAACATCTATTAACCACTAGAATAGCCTCCACATACATAGATTGGGTGTATCATGGAGAGCCCATGAACTTGTACAGAGGTATGCAACGACTTGATGAAGAACAAGTAATAATAATAAATTGTTTGATGAAGAAACTAGCAGTAACCCATTTCCTGAAGAAAATAAAATGTTGGGTATGCTGCATGATTTACAAGTTGGTATTGAACAAGTAGAGGATATGAGGGAATGTTTAGAGAATGAAATGACATTTATAGGTGGGGTATATTTAGAAGAAGATAAAAAAAAACATGGTATTTATGGAGTTATTAAACCAAGCAAGTCATGAATTAACCCTGACTATTCAGAATTTTCATTCCTTAACTGTTTGGTTATGATGATCCATGTGAAAGTTCAAATGGTATGAGAAACAAGTGTTTTGACATAATTTTATAGATAATAAAATGTTCATTTCTAATGTGTGGTGCCAAGATCCCTAGTTCATTCTACGAAGCCAAACATAAATTGCTTGAGTTGGGTCTTAGATATGAGACTATTTATGCCTGTAAGTTTGACTGTGTATTCTTCTGGAAGGAGCTTTGGATTTTTGCTAGTGTCTTACTTGTGGTGAGTCTTGGTACATGGTTAGTTGCAACAGATCATCATGGGAAAAAATTTTGTAGAAAGTATTGCATTACTTTTCGTTGATGTCTAGATTACAGTGCTTGTTTGTATCGCAAGAAGGTTCAAAGGACATGAGATGGCATAAGGATAAACTAGTGGAAATAAAAGATATGCTGACACATCCAACAATGCAGAGGGATGGAAGCACTTTGATTCTAAATTTTCTTATTTTACTTTAGAGTCACATAACGTTCGTTTGGGGTTAGCTTTAGATGGATTTAATCTGTTTGGTCATATGAGTACCCTGTACAGTGTGTGGGTTGTGGTGTTAATTCCTTACAATTTTCCAACATAAAAATGCATGAAAGAGTCGAACTTCTTCATGTGTTTGCTCACTCCCAATCCAAAATCTCCTAGTAGGAAAATTGATGTGTAACTACAACCATTAATTGAGGAATTAAAGAATCTATGGACTTTTGGTGTGCATACGTATGACTGTCTTACGTATCAGTGCTTTCAATTGTATGTAGCCTTTGTGGACAATTAATGACTTTCCAGCATATGGTGATTTATCTGGATGTAATACGAAGGGTATCAGATATGTCCCATCTGCACGGGAGATAGATCATCGTTTGGGATAAGAGAAAAAATAAATTTCATGGGACATCAACGCTATCTTCCAAATAACCACGTTTGGCATAGAAGTAGGGTAAGACACCTCCAGTGGTAATAAATGGCAAAGAAATCTTGGAACAACTACATTCGTTGGATTTTTAAGTTATGAGTAAGCATCATGCGTTAAAAAATAGAAAAAGAAAGAGAGTTCTTAATTAAACAAAGTATTATCTTTGATCTTCGTTACTGGTCGAGACTACTTATTCGTTACAAACTTGATGTAATGCATATTGAAAAGAATGTGACAACTTGGTCCATGTGTTTTTAAATATTGAAGGAAAAACCAAGGATACCACGAATGCTCGGTTGTATCTATAAGATTTAAAAATAAGAAAATATTATATTTGATAAAAGTCGACAACCAATTGGTGAAGCCATATGCGAGTTACACGTTGACCAGCAACGAGTAGGTTGAGTTTTTCAAGTTCTTGAAAGTAGTTAAGTTTTTTGATGGATTCATTTCTAATATTTCACGTTGTGTGAATGAAAACGAGGGGAAAGTATCAGGTCTCAAAAAATGCACAACTGTTATATGTTGCTACACCAACTTCTTCCAATCAGTGTGTGTCCATTCTTATCGAGAAATGTGTAATTTTTTCTTGATATGTGCACTAGGACAACAAGAGTAAGTGCTTTGGCAGATTGTAGGTAGATATCATAATTATATTATGCAAATTCAAAAGTATATTTTCACCGACTTTTTTCAGCGTAATGGTTCACCTTGCAATTCATCTACTATATGATGAAGGTTGTTGGTCCGGTTTCTTACAGTTGGATGTATCCCATTGAAAGAAGTCTTCACACACTAAAACAGTATGTTTGTAACACAACACATCCTGAGGGGTCTATTGCAAAAGGATATCTTATGAACGAATCAAGTACTTTTTGTTTGCAATATCTAAGTGAGATTGAGGCCCTATTTACTAGAGATGATTGAAATGTTGATAGCATTATAGAGTACGAGGTGATGGGTGAGTTCAAAGTGTTCGTTCAGAAGTTACGACTATTGAGAGCGTTTTGTTTTCAAAGCATATCACAAGAAGAGAAACACATCTAACTTGAATTAGGTAAAAGAATGTAGGAAGATTTGCGTACTACCATTTGGATAAGTACGGAGATAACCTTGATGCAATATAACTTGCGAAGACACACTTGTGCTTAAGACATGCTTATCTCGAATGTATATATGCTACACATGACTGCTTTTTAAAGATCCATATGACCAAATATGCCTAGGTGAGTTATATCTAAAAGAAACCACTTATGCATTATATGGTATTTCATGATTAAGGACTGTTACCTCTCGGTAACCACTGTCCACACTTGTCCTTCTTTCGGGATTCAAATGTTAGAAATACTTTCATGGAGAGTCAAAGTTCCTCTTCACGTGTGCTAATTAAGTTCTGGCTACTTTCCCTCTCGGGCAGTTAGCAACTTATGTTGGCCAAGCTTTCACAAGTTAAAATGTATAAGCAACTCTTCTTATTAAGAACTATAACCTACTAAAGCTATTGATAACATGCTAACTTGAAGAGAAAGAGAGATAATAGATTGAATGATTATATTTATGTTAAAGTTATCAAATAATGTAGACCATAACTCTGTAAAAAATTTGTATAGTATAAATCACAAATGAATCAATAAAAAGGAAAGCGAGAAGAAATGAATCACTAATACAAGTTAGGGAATCTACAGAGATAATGTTCTTCTTCATAGTAGCTCACTCGAACTCTCTCTCGAGATCTATCCAGAATTTCTACGGCCTATTCAGACCTCTTGTGCCCATTCAGGTGCCTCCTCCTTTTGGTGGAGACGTCACTACAAGAAAAACATCATACTATGACATTTATTTATATCACAAAATAGAGGGAGGAAAAAAACTGTCACAGAATGGAAAAAACGCGTTTTTGGTGGGAAAAAGCAGAAAATTTTGGAAAATAGTTTTTGCGACAATTTTTTTATGTCATAGAATAAAAAAAATAATAATAAAATAATAATGAATTAATATATTTAATATATGAAAAAAACATTTCTTTTATGTTTCTTCGGTCGTCTTTCCAACCCACACTCACTCCATTCGTACACCCTTCTCTTCAGTTCACAGCTCTCATCTGCCTCCCAATCTCTGAATTCTTTGAAGGTCTTCGCCAGACGACAACCACGTCCGTCACTGCCACTACCCCCTCGTGCCCTTGTCCCCACTCCATTCCTGCTGATACCTACTCTGTCCTATTCTTTTCAATCTGGTCGTGGCCGTAATCATCTCCAAATTGTCGCATTCTCTTGAACATTCAATCTGCATCCGTGACACTTGTCTACCGATAAGTTGTCTCTTCCTTTTCTATTTCTCTATCTCTTTATGAACTTGTTCTCTGTAATCAATTTCC
>JBBPDI010000022.1:11689590-11700505 GCA_037974545.1 Cucumis variabilis
TTCTTCATGGTTCTTGGTTTTCTCATGAGCTCTGTCATTGTCCATTCCAATCCTGTTGCTGTTGTGTCACTTCCACCTACAAACATGTCCTATACAATCCAAACAAGAAAAGATTTATTTCGAACACCTAATTTCATGTTTTCTTTTCTTTCAAACGTAAAACAACAACACAATATACTTGTTTCAATGAATCATCACATTTTTTTAAATATATTTGTTACAGGGAAATTAATTTCAATCCTTAAACTTTTTTTATTATATACACGTAACCATTCCATGCGTGGACTTTCTTTTTAGTAATGCGCACGTCGATTTAATATTTTTCTGATTTGAACTGCATGCCCACTATGAAGTGTTTAATAATTTTAAAAATTATTAAATGAGACCAACATTATAACGTGACTGCTTAAAAAGATTAATTATATGTCAAGTTGGAGATTAAAATTTAAAAATATCTGCATGTGCCACTAATAATTATTATTATATATAACTTTAAAATAGATATATAATTTTCTTTAGTTAGAATTAAAATATTTCTAGACATGCATTTTCACGTGCTTGTATAGTGATAAAGAATTGCATTGACATTTTTCTTGTATATCAGTTGAGAAAACTAAGAAATACAATAGATCACTATCAATAAAATTTCACTTAATGTAAGCTTACAATAAATAATAAGAAGTTTTAAAAGTCGGTTTACTAAGTTCATAAAATATGTGTTTAATTGGCATACATTATAAACTCTGTTTTTAAAATTTTACTTCTGATTTACAATGGCCGATTTCTAAAAATATTTCTCAATATCGAATATTCTTATTTTTTTACATATTAAAAACAGAAAAACAAAGAAGACAGACACATCAAGAGAACTGTTTTATTGCTTTTCTGTTTGAAGGTCAAAACTAAAAGCACACAGACTGGTGGGGAGTTTGAGAAGGAAAGTAATGGCAATACGACCTTTATTTAAAATGGGGAAGAATATTAATTAATTAACTTAAATTCTATATTTAATTCTTATGAGTTTTGAGAAAAAAATTAGAATTGAGAATTAAATTTTGATTTTTCTCGATGAAATTCTCCATTCTTTTTTTACCTTGCATGTAAGATAAATATATAGTAAAATTTCACTATCTAAACAAGGATAAATATGTACATATCTAACAATTGTATCCCAAAAATGGATGTATTGTAATATATGAGAGAAGAAAGAGAGAGAACTAACCAAAACAATTGCTTTGAGGTTGTCAAGAGAGAAATGATAGTCAAGCTTGTCACCTTGTTGGAGTTGTAGCATAATATCCACAAAATCCTTTTTTGATTCATAATCATCGATATCAATTACACCTCCTGATCTCCTGATCTTCTCCTTATGTTCTTCAACAACTTTACTAAAAAACTCATCTAATGTTTTGAAACAATTCTTCAAATCCCAATGAAATCCTCTAATAACATCAATAATCCAACCAAATGAAGGGAAAAAATCCTCAACACAAAACGCTGTTAGTAACACCATAAGCTTTCTTGATATTTCTTCAAATCTACTCTTCCCATCTTCATCCTCAAATTTCTCTCCCATAACACATCTTGAAACAATATTATTTGATGTTTGAAAAAACAAATACCCAAGATCCAAACTTTGATCACTCCCACTTTTACGAATCTTATTAACAAGAGCATCAATTTCTTCATCTCTGACGTATTGAAAAGACTCAACTCTTTTCATTCTAAAAAGCTCAAGAGTACATATTTTTCTTGCTTGGCGCCAATACTCACCATATGGGGCAAAACCCACATCTTGGCATCCGTAAAGCAAGGTTTTTGCCGCAGTCGTTTGGGGTCGGTTAGAGAATACAAGGTCATGTGTTTTCATGACTTGTTCGGCCATTTTTGCCGAGGAAATTACGAGGACAGGAGCTTGGCCTAGCTTTAAGAGCATTAAAGGGCCATATTTCTGGGAAAGAGTGGCCAAGGATTGGTGTGGTAGGGAGCCTAGTTGGTGAAGGTTGCCAATTAGGGGAAGTTTTGTAGGTGAAGGAGGGAAGTTGGGGGTTTTGGGTTTGAAGAAGAATAGTTTTAGTGAAAGTAAGAAGATGAAGATGAAGAAGAGTAAAGATGAGATGGGATCCATTTCTTTTGAATCTAGCTCTCCCACCAAACTTGATTTGGTTTGAGTGTTCTAAAGTGTACTTATAGATAATTCAATACGCTTTCTCTAAATTTTTGGATGGTTTATCGATTAAAAATTATTTATATATTAATTTATATATATTTGAACATATTCCACAACGTTCTGGAAACAACTTACAAATGGTCACCTATGATTTTTGGAATTAGATCGTAATAAAAAAATTCTAATGATAGAATTTAAAAATTATATATACATCAAATTGAATTATAGAGTCTATAGGTTAGAGTTTGAAAGTTTGTGCATTTAAAATTTAGAGTAAAATGAAGTTCATTAATAAATGATATAATTAAATTTTACCTTTCACTTAACAAGTAAAGTTTTTGGTGGGTAATTTAAAACGAGATGTTAGTATCCCAATTAATATTGAAGATTGAAGTGTGGGTTAGCCTCTCCTCCTACCTGCAAGTTTGTTGCCGCCGTCTATCCGGTCACAAAGGGTATGGGCATGCAGTATGGGCAATTACGTTCTCATTAAACAAAACAAAATATACTTTGATTTCTTCTCTCTTTAATTTATTTGAGAAATTATTTTACGTATAATAAAATTTTATAATAGTCGGATAAACAAAGGTAGATTATTATCTAAAGTTGTTGTAAATTCGAGATTAAAATTAAATTTTAAAAAAAAAAGTCAATTGATTTAGATTTGATCTCTCTTGTCTTATTGAGAAAATTCAATCTTCTAAATAACCTTATTCTCTCCCTTCTGTTCTCTCCATTATTGTTTAAGAAAAAAGGAGGAAACATGTAATAATTGGTATGATGATATGATAGAGCTAAAATTTTTCAACTTCACATAAAGATAATTATAGATATGTTAGCACTACTTTTCTCGAAACTATATACCATATTTTATTCTAATATTAAAGGATAACATTTTTTTAATGGTTAGTTCCCCCCTTCTATATCACCACATCAAAACAAATAAGTTTGTCTGAGAGGTGATTTTTAAAGGTTTGAAAATTATTGTTTTTAACATGTGGTTCGTATATTCATTAAAATCTAATTTTAGAAATCTGATTTTTATGGCTTTTTTATAATTAATTTTAGATTTGTTTTTTTAAAAAAATCTCAAACTCTGAAATGCATAGGTTGTATTATTAGACTTTTATAATTTTTAGTTCCGATATAGTAAGAGTTACAACCTAAAGAAAGAGAAAGCTACTGATCATCAAAAGAAAACACAAATACAATCTTTCTCTAAAGCTACTACTCGTGGAAGCACAATAAATACAATCTTTTTCTAACACTAAAGATATATTGATGTTGTTGGATATGTCCATTTCTCAAAAATAAATGGTAAACTGTAGCACCTTTAGGTTAGGGGAAATTCTTTTACAAAAAAATATCTTTTTAAGTCTCCAAATTTTTTGAAATAGGTTCGTATTTGGTTCATCCAAAATGTTCATCTTAAATGGACTATTCTCCAAAATCTTCCCACCACGTTTGTTCCTTATTCATCACTCGTCCACCCTACACAAATGGCCCAAATCGAATTTTCATTTTTGTAAAAGTCAATTAATCTGTGAGTTCCAACCATCCAAATACATTATTCCTAAGCAATATATGACTTTTCTTATTGGTATAAGGAAAGTATTATGAATCACTGTATTTTTATCCTAAAAATTAAAAGACACCAAAATTTGAACGACCAGAATACAAACAAAAAACACAAAGGGGTCTTGAAAGAATTGCTTAGATTATTCTCATTTGGCTCCAAGTAGCAGGATGTTAGAATGGAAGGGGTAGTCGAACCATCAGACAAAAAATGTAGGTGGTGGGATCAATATACATGCTTAATTATTCACTTACATGTATATATAGTAGGCATTAATGAAAATTGATCAGCTGCCTCTCTAACCATCAGTTGAAGATCACCGATAGTTTAAGACAAAGCCTCTCGATAAAGTTGTGAATGATTTTTTTTGTGGTGTGGGGTTTGAACGAGACCGTTGTGGAAAGATTTTTCCTTGTTTTCTATCTATCTAATTAGTAAAATTTTATTATATTTATAAATATTTTAAGAAAACCACATTATATTATTGTTTGATTATGTTGGGTAAGTTATTGAATAGGTCACCATTGAATTCAATCAAACCTCAATTTCCACATATATTTTCACATACACATTAGATGCATCTTCTCATGTACTCCTCATCTCTCTATCACACAAATAAAGTAAAATTAGTTTTAATAAAAATTTAAATTATAAATGAATTTTTTAATTGAATCTGTGTTGTTTTAGGAATATTATTTAGAGCTTGAAATATAAAACTTGCCCTTAATATTTTTAGAAGGAGAATTTTCAAAAATAACAAATTATATTTGATAAAATATTTAATATGTAAGAAATTTTCAGATTCTATCGATAATAAACATTAATAGATATTGATGTGCTTTTGATATTCATAGATAGTGATAAAAGTCTATTATAGAATCCAAAATTTTGTTATAGATTATAAAAATTTTAATTTATTTTGCTATTTTTAAGAATGTCTCTTTTTTAAATTCTTCTGCAAATTTATTTTTCACTATTAACCTCCAATTTTCAGAACATAATCTCATTTTGTATATTTTGTGTAATTAAATCTTATCATTAAACTGCCAATAATTGTGTAATGTTTGTTGAAAGTACACATTTTCCTCTTCCTATTAAATATCATATTTTATTCCATGACATATAAAACATTTTATATTATTAAGTATACTTAAGCTTTCACAACAAGAATTTAATTCAATTAGTATCCATGGTATGATAAGGACCAAGGTACGTGAACCGAATCCCCTCGCTCTCCATGTGTTAGATGTTGAATGAAACAAAAGTATGGTAATTGTAATGACTTAATTAGCCTCATCACTTCAGAGGATCAAAACCAGACAAATAGTGAAGAGGATTTCAAGAAGAAATTAGTTATATGACTTAGAAATAACGATCTTAAACTGGCACAAAAAAATATTTATGATGATCTGGGCTCTATAGGCAAGAACTCCACCTATGAAATCATTGAAAATGTTGTATTGAATGATAATAGTGCTAAAAAAGACTCAGGGGAACTCTGGTTCTCAATGAAAATTGTCACTTGGAATGTAAGAGGAATTGGCTTATCCTCTAAAAGAGCTTTAATAAAAAGTTTTAGAGGCTAAGAAGAAGTTATGGATTAAAGAGATTGATGTAATTGACAAGAGGAAAAGAGAAAATAAATTGAATGATGTGGATAGCTCACGTAGAATAGCCCTCAAAACTGATCTTAGCAATCAAATTTATAAAGAAACACAATTATGGGCCCAAAGATGCAAAAGATTGTGGCTTAGTGACGGTGATGAAAATACAGCCTTTTATCATAAAGTTTGCAACGTTAGAAAACGAAGAGGCTCCATTACCAACATTTAAAATGAAAATGGTGAGACTTGCAATACAAATAGCTCCATTGAGAATGTCTTCATTGAACATTTCACAAATGTCTTCTCCAACACGAAACCAATATCTTGGATGATTGATAACATGGAATGGGCCCCGATCAGTGAAAATAGAAAAAACCAGTTATGCTCCCTTTTCTTGAGAGTGAGATTCATACTATCCTCAAATCATTTGCAAAAAATAAATCCCCTTGGCCTGATGGGTTTACTATGGAGTTTCTAAATCATAATTGGAAGATTCTTAAATAGAATATGACAGCCATCTTTACTGATTTCTTCCAGAAAGGGATTGTTAACAAAGTGATTAATGAAACATACATTACGCTCTCGTAGCCAAAAAAGAAAGGTGCAACAAAGTTATGGATTATAGGCCTATTAGCCTTACTACTGCAATTTACAAACTTATGGCAAAAACCTTGGCTGAAAGATTGAAAGAAACTCTCCCTCATACTATTTCAGATTATCAAATGGCCTTTGTAAAAGGTAGACAGATCACAGATGCCATCCTCATTGCCAATGAAGCTATTGATTTTTTAAAAATGAAAAAAAAAGTTAAAGGTTTTGTCATAAAGCTGGATGTAGAAAAGGCCTTTGTTGACAAAATAGAATGGAACTTCATTGGTTATATTCTTATGAGAAAAGAATACCATTACAGTGGAGAAAATGGATGAGGACTTGCTTTGAAAGTGTGCAATATTCGATTATTATCAATGGTCCACCTAGAGGTAAAATAAAGTCTTCAAGAGGTATTCGACAGGGTGACCCTCTATCCCCTTTCATATTTGTTCTGGTAATGGACTACTTCAGTAGACTGTTATTACATTTACAACAACATGGTAACATTAGAGTTGTGTTTTTTTAACAATGATTGTAATCTCACTCATCTTCTTTTTGCTGACGACATCCTTTTATTTGTGGATGATAATGACGAGTATATCTCGAACCTCAAGAATGCTATTTTCCTCTTTGAAGTTGCTTTGGGACTAAGCATAAATTTAATAAAATCTACTATATCCCCCATAAATGTGGATTCTTGCAGAACTGAAGTTGTGGCAAACTTTTAGGGGATTAAAAAACAGTTCCTAGCCCTAAATTATCTCGGAGTTCCTCTTGTAGGTAAGCCATCATCAACCATTTTCTAGGAAAATATCTCTTATAAGATCCATAAAAAAATTGAGCAGCTGGAAATATTCATACCTATCTAAGAGTGGAAAATTAACTCTTATTCATTCAACTCTTTTCAGCCTACCAACATATCAATTGTCTGTCTTCAAAGCTCCTATTGGCATCTGCAAATCTATTGAAAAAACATGGCGTAACTTCCTCTGGAAAAATATAGCTCAATGAAAGCTCCTTGGAGAAACATTATCGAAGGGGGTGGACTAGTTTAATTCACAGATCAAATGACAGATTAATAATGGAGAAAAACTCTCTTTTTGAAAAGGCATCTGGAGTAGTCTTAGCCCTCTTTCTTTGTATTGTCCAAGATTATTCGCTCTATCCACAATACAAAATGGCTCTGTGAATGATGCTTGGAATTATATCTCCATGGATTGGGATTTTCATCCGAGAAGACCCTTGCACAGCTTGGAAATTCAACAATGGAGGAGATTAAAAGTGTGCTTACGACCCCTATTGAAAACAGAGGTCCAAATATTCCATTATGGAATCTGAGTACAAATGGGATTCTTTCAATTTCATCGGTTAAAAAAGCTATTCTACGCTTTGATCAAGAAAATTTAACAAATATAAATTCTTATGTTTTCAAAAATCTGTGGACATGTAAAATCCCAAAAAAGTGTAGATTCTTCATCTGGTCTTTTATTCACAGGTGCATAAACACAACTGAGGTTCTTCATAGGAAAATTCCCACTCTTCATTAAAATCCAAACTGGTGTTATTTATGTTGTCAAAGCAATAAAGATATTGTTCATATTTTCATAAACTGTTATGTTGTCAAATTTCTATGGGCTAAAATTGAGAATGTTCTTCAATAGCCAAACCAAGCATCTAAACGTTTCTTCCCTATGCGCTGATCTGTACTCTATTACACAGAAGAAAAAAAAAGGGTATCATAAGATTCAATACCATTGCAGCTGCTCTTTGGTTTGTTTGGCTGGAAAGAAACAGCTGTATTTTCAAAGGGAAAGACAAATCTATTATACATCTTTGGAAAGATATTTATCCACTGTCGCGGGTCTTTGGGCTAGTAATTCTTTGTTATTTTCTAGCTATGGTGCTTCTTCTATTGCTTTCTATGCCTTAAATCTCAGTGCTTTCTAGTGTTTGGGTCTACCGAGGCTTGTCTCTACTCTTTGATCTTTTGATATATTTTGTCTCTATGCTTCTCTTGTACTTATGCTTCTCTTGTACTTATCGTTATATATTAATGAAATGAGGGTGCACCTATTAACTCATCTATCTTTTTCACAAAGAAAATAGCCTCATCACTTTCACCTCTTCCAAGTCATTTTTCTAATTAAGATTAGGGTGTAATCGGGTTGGGTTGGAAGACATTCTCACCTATTGACTCATCTATCTTTTTCACAAAGAAAATAGCCTCATCACTTTCACGTCTTCCAAGTCATTTTAAGATTAGGGTGTAATCGGGTTGGGTTGGAAGACATTCTCAATCCAATCCATATTTTTTTGTTATTTGAATAACCTGAATTAAGTTTCCAACCCAACCCAACTTGTAAAATATGGATTGGGTCGTCGAGTTGTGTGTATTTTTTTTCTTTCATTTCTAAATTCTAATGACCATGGAAGCTGAAGAGACGTAAGAAAAAGATGGCCATCAGAAGTTGAAGAAACTGAGAACTGACGGAGGGCAAGGAGAGGGAGGAGATGGCGAAGAGTCAGACGAAAATGGTGAAGACGAAGAAGATGAACTGAAATATGAGATCTGAGATAGAGATACGGCGTGAGGTAAAGAAGAAAAGCGTGAAGTCGCAAATGGAGAAGAGGAAAGGGAAAACCCAAATGATGAAGTGAAGAGGAAAGGGAAAACGCGGGATGCGGCTGGCGGCTGCCTCTTCATTCTTCACGTCTTAATCTAATTACTCATATTTTATTAAAAAATAATAAAATAAATAATATAATTATATATATCATATTAATTGGGGTTGGGTTATTGAATCGAATTTTTCAACCCTCCCATCCAACACCCAACCCAACCCGAAAAATTTAAAATTTTCAACTCAACCCAACTCATCTCTTAAGTCAACCCAACCCATATAATATGAGTTGAGTAGTTCAAGTTGTCCTTAGTTAAAGATCTTAATCTAGAGGTGTGTATTAGTTGGTCAGAGTTGATTTTTGACCGAACCACGCATGGCCCCAAATCAACTATAATCAATTTAGTAAATGTTCAAATTGACTTCAACGATTATGAAGGAATGTAAATCGATCTTCGGTTGGTCGATTTAGTTGTTTGACCATTTGAAATTCTTTTTTTTTAAATAATGTTGTCGGTTTGGACTCCAAACCAACACAAACTGAACCCCTTCGATTCGTTCGATTTTGACCTGCATGCAAGATTATCGCAAGAATAATTTAATGCAATTTTCATTAGTAATCTTATTATTTCAAATAGTTGGATTGGGCTGAGTTGTGTTTTCTTTCCATGCAAAGGGGTGTAGATGTACAATCATAAATGATCTTTTACACAACGAATTTGTGGTAAAAGTGTTATCAGAATTTGTCAATAAAACTTGAGGTAATATGGTTTCTCTCCCACGTGAGAATTTTATATAGTAAATATTTTAGCCAGCTCAATAATTGAAGCTAGCTAAAGTAAGAAGTACCATTGATGGAGATGCTTCAAATGTTTAATAAATACTAAATAGCTAGCACCACCTCCGTAGGTTAATATATACACTATACTGGCTACATAAAGAGTCACCTAAGAATGTACTTTAATTAGTTAGCATTTGAAAATCCTTCAACAATAAGAAGCTTTTTTTGTATAATAAATTACACCATGATATTATAAGAGGTTCCCAAGCATGCATGAACCTAAAGCCAAGCTAGTGTGTTGTGTAGAAAAAAAGAGAGACAGAGACCATCTTTTTTTATCTTGTTCATACGTTGCTACTATTTGGGGGAGATTATGTTCGATACTTTAACTGAAATTTTTTTCATCAGAATATCTCCTCTTTCTGCAAATATTTCTGTAGGGTGAAACAAAAAAATAAAAAGGTCATCTTATTCAACTCTGCTACTATTACTATGTTGGTATTTGGCTTGAAAGAAACAATAACATAACTTTCAACCAAAAATAGAAAAGTCCATCAGATCTTTGGGAAGAAGTCAAAGCAGTTATTGGTCTTTGGACAAGCATATCCAAATGCTTTTCAAATCATTCGGCTAGTTCTATTGCTTTAAATTTAAATGTTTTCTATTAGCTTTATTTTTTGTTGGGTTTTTGGACTTTTCTCTAGGCTTTTTTCTTTTACTTTTCCTTGCTTCATGCACATCTTTTATTATTATTAATGAAGCAAAAATGATGAGGATGTGCAAGGAGGTGTAGATGTTCTAGTGCACCTACTCACTCAACTATATTTTTTATAAAAAAAAAAAGAAAAACTCGTGATTATTGGTCCTATTTCATAACACAAATAATATATCAAATCTTGTACACCTTTTAAGGGATTCCTACTATATACATGTTTTATATATCAAGTTTACTATAATTAATTATAAATGTTAGGCTACCAATCACACACTAACATGTTCTTTTTGTTATGTAATTCAATGAAACACAACTAAATAACCATTAGGGGCGAAAACTATTTCCCCATATACATAGATGGAAAAGAAAAAACCCAACTATATTAAACATACTACACATTGTAAATTCATAAGCAAACTATTTGGTGACACTTACAAAAGAGGCTAGCTCATTACTTCATGATTGAATTCTAGAGTGAGACAAAGAGAAATGGAAAATGTAGAGAGAGATAATAACAATGATGGAGATGATTTTCATTATGATTATTCCAACCACACCCAACCCCAACGATAGAGATCTTAGATTCTAACTCCAGGCCCAACGGGATTTTACACAAGAGACCAATTACGATATAATATTATGTTGTTATATACTGCTATATTTGCAAATAACCGTACGAGTATTACAAAAATTACACACCATATGGAATTGGAATAAGATGGAGTGGAAGTTTCTTGGAAACAGCGAGGCCATGTTGTTCAGTCATATCCAACAATTCCTCATCTGGAAGCTTCCAATCGAACCAATGAAGAAGATTGGCCAATACATATTCAAAAGAAGCAATTGCAAATGACATT
>JBBPDI010000022.1:11718009-11731169 GCA_037974545.1 Cucumis variabilis
TGAATTTAGAATAAATTTGAATACATTATATTGAACAATAGTTTAGGGTTTAGTAAATTTGAGATAAAGCTAAGGGGGTGTTTATCGAATTTGATATTGAATTTAATATTGAATATGAATTTCATATTTAAATTGCATTTGAATTTCATTTTCAAATAGTGTTGCACGTTCAATATCCACTTTGACGACGTACTTGGTTATTCAAGTATCGATGGTTTGACACATATAAAAATAAAAATCATAGAATGCACGAGGAACTAGGCTACAAATTAATAAACACATCCCGTTTTTGGTTCACTGAGGAATCCATGATTCTCACAACCCAAGCACATCAGGTGTTCTACCTTGAGGATCCTAAAAATGGTATCAGTTGGAAAATTGTTCAAGTGGTGTAAAATAAACGTGTATGAGACGTGCCTGAAGTAAAAGATATCGAGAATGATCAACTTAATGTATTGGAAATCGTCGTTGAACATCAGGTGGACTGAAGTTAATCCTACAATAGTAGAAAGACCAAATGTTTGTCATGTCGTGGAAAATTTCATAAACGATGAAGATGACGAACAATCATCACATCAAAGCGAGTTGTGTGATGATGAATAACAATGTTTTTTTGATGTATACACACATTTAGTCATTTTTCAATACATTAATTACATTGTGATACTCACGTTTATTTGTTTAATGTTTTGTTAATTTTTATGTCTGTAGAAATGGAGTCTAACTTTCCGAGTAATGCGTATGAGGAAGACTATTTCCTTAATCTTGACGCGTTTTGATAACGTGGGTGGTTAGTCGTTAGTAGGCAACACTTCAGGTTCATAATAATCATCATATTTAATACAATTTCTCTTTCATCTGATCTTGTCTTTAATTTATGCTTATTGTATATAATAATAATAGTTTTCAGTAGATCCCTCTCATTGGACTTCCACTGCGAGGAGAGTACGATGACATTCTAAAAACATAGATGTCGAGTGACATGAACAACAGAATGGGAGAATTCCCATTTCCATCCCCCATTGAGGGGACAGACCTGTCTCGACACATGTCCCTCGTTTCAGTTGCACGATCAGTGTGCTGACATGAAGCACGTTTCCTATTCAGGCCCTGAAGTGGACAAATGTACCACTAGAGTGCATTGAGGTCGTCAAGGATGACCTATAAATCTGTAAATTCATAAACATTTTTGTGTGTTTCTATTTTCCTATAAAAGCTTTACTGACTTAAAATCTATTGGTTTTGTAGCAATTTTTCGTGTTTGATCTAAACGATCCAGCACTGAATCGGTTTGTTGAGCATCAAATGTTCGTCGTGTGGAAGGAATTCAGGATAAGTAACCATCACCATTTTAAGAAATTTAGCGACCCTGAACAAACACAAGCAAACCCACCCCCGAGATTGGTCAATTGGGTGGAAGATTGACACTTTCTATGTGACCACTACATCACTCGACAGTTCAAGTAATTATTTATATACTTTTATGTTATAATATTTTATTTATTTGAAAGTATAACATTTTGATCATCGTTATTTTTGGAATGTAGGAGTAATCAAATATGTGCAACCATAAGAGCGGCACAAAGTCATTTCTTCACAGACAAGTAGAGCTCACTGAACTGCACAGTCGTCCTATAGGTCGGTCTAGTTATTCAAAGAAATGCACGCCAGTAGTAGTGGCGAGTTCATTTCACCATCTGTAAAGGAAGCTTTTGTAAGTTTTAGAAAACTTTATGTTTGGTTATACTTTTAATTCTATGTTTTTAAGTTTGATCATCTCTCAAACTCACAAGCTTCTGTTGCGTAGAATCAAATGGTGGAACTTTAGTCCCAGCTTGTTCCAGAGGATTTTAAACCACTAGCTAAGGACAAGATATGCGAGACAGTTTTGGATAGACGACCGGGCTACTCAAAAGTACTTGGTTGGGGCCCAAACTAAGATCGAGCCTTGAAAATACAAGACAGATAGCTGAGGTTAGCGAACTCAGAGCGAGACTTGAAAATGCTAATCGAATGCTCCAAGAACAACGTCTGAGAGAGGATGAGAGAGATCAATAAATGGCGAACCATGCACGAAAAATGGAAGAGATGAAGGAGATGCTCGAGGAGATGAGTCGGGCACAGAGAGGCCCATGATCACTTGGGGTACGCACTTTTCAATATTTAATTTGTTTAACTTTTCATATGTGATATTCTAACAATATTTTCATGTTATTTGTAGGTTTGACGTCCATTACACTAGAGCATTAGATTTTAAGTTTTTTTTAATGTAATGTTTTGAATTATGTAATTAATTTTTTGTATTGAACATATTTAATGTATCATTTTGTAATGAATAATATTTTCATTTTAATCATTTTTCTATGAATTTTATTACATTAGACTTTAGTAATAAATAAATAAATAATAATAATAAAATTTTAAAAAAACAAAATATAACAAAAAAATAATAAAAAACCTTTTGCGACGCTTTCGCGGCGTTGGCGTCGCAAAAGCCTTCTGTGACGTATTGGATCATGCACGAGGGAAGTTTCACTAACGTTGGAGTGAGGTGCATCGCAGAAAGTATCCCCGACGAGCTTTCTGCGATGTGGATGCCAACGTCGTGTACGACGTCGCGATAGCCTTCTGCAACGTTTGTGAGGATTTTCGGCGACATCACCCTGTGTTGACAAGACCCTAATTATTGTAGTGTACTTAAGAGCATGCGAGGCGATACACTTCAATAACATTCAAACATGAGGAAACTTAACAACTTTTATTCAATCCTTAAATAAAACTAAGTAAAAATAAAAGCTTATACTAAATCTAAAACTTCAGGCTCTCAATGCCTGACATAACTCTTAACGTTTGTTTAACACCTCATTATCTATTAACTCGTCCTAAACTTCACAACATGGTCTCAACGCGTTGCTTACCTAGAGAAGGAAAAACTTAAACCATAATTCGAATGCTCAGTGAGTGACAATTTTAGGAAAACCTTAAGAGTATACAAGATCATGCATTAACTCATTTTACAAGAACGTTACACAATGCCATCTTGCGCCAAAATATTAATCACACAGTAGCTTCTACTTATTCCTCTTTGCCTGGACATTGAACTTTTTCAATACATGGACTATTGTGATGAATCATTTCATCAACAGTATCACCGCGGATCTAGTCATTACGTGAGAAACTTAAACACAGATCACCTAACACGATTAGTCATCCTTTTGCCAAGAGAACCACTCAATGCAAGGCAACATTTATTATTATGCGCAAATAATAACAAGCTCATGATAGGAATAAAGCTAATGGTTTACTCACATACAAGCCTCACAAGAAAAATATAATTTAACTCATTACTAAACTTTCAACAGTCAAACTTGTCATATTAAACATAAATCACATTGCATGCAACATGTATTATACTTTGCATAACACTGACACCAATATGACACGACTTTGAAAAGAAAGTTTTGTAAAACTTAGTCATTTTCTTTAGAAAAGTTACTCACAAAGCCTAACTTTCTTTACTCTTTCTCATACATTAACTCCTAGTTCTTCTTTTCCTTTATCGCCTAGTCTTCCTTTTCTTCCTTCTTCTTAATGCCTAAGTTCAAGAACTTTTCTTCTCGCCTGATCTTTTTGTAGAGCTTCAGTACTTAAAGCCTTCTTAACATTTCCTTCAAGACCTTAAGTCCTATTTATATATTAGTTTTAAACTAGATTAGTCATCGCTAAGCTTATGTTAGCTGCAACTCTTTCTTAGTGCTTTACACGTGTAGGCAACATTTTCTTTAACCATGCTTAGCCTTAACCCAACACGTAAGACGCTAACTAATACGAATTGGTAGTTTTACTTAAATTTCCTAACTTTCTTTCCTTACCTAACCCAAAACACAAACTCTCTCCTCAAGTCTAGCTAACTGAAACACGTACTCTTCTTCACCTCTAGTCAAAATGTATTCCTCTTATACTTAATCATTTTCACTCCCTTTACCATAGAACGCGATATACTTAACCTAGCTTCCTTCTCTTCAACCCTTCTATCAGAACGCGGGCTTTACACCAGCCAACGGTAAGCTACCTTTGGTCTTCTTTCCCTTATAGATCTCATTTTCTTTGTCTAGTTTTCTCACACAATTTTCTCTCACTAGTTTCTTCATGGTTGGCTTTCTTTCTCCTCTAAATATCTAATTATTTTATTTTGGAAGGGAAGATTATTGGATTGTATATTATATCTTTTCAATAAAGTTTTTTTATGTTTAGGTCTTAAGTTTGAGAGGGTCATCAATTACGTTGAGAAAATGGTTAAATTATAGTGGATTTTGGTGTTTTTAAAACTTCATATTTGGGAGTTTTAATTTAGGTAGTTTTTTTTTTGGACTATTTTCACTTTATTTATTTACTTTTTTTTTTGCTTTATTTAATTATCTTTTTTACTTTTTTGTCCAAAGTATACTTTATTTTTACCATTTATCTAGTCAGCACATGTTTTTTAGTCTGTGGCTATAAATAAAAGATTTTGGTTGTTAGATATTTTTTAAAGGGATTTCTTCAAAAAATAGAACACAAAAATAGAACAAAGCCCGAAAATATTTATATCGTATAGAACAATTTTGAAAATGAAAAAAGCTCACAGCGTGAAATAACATGCCTTGTGGTTAATTAATCGGTCACATCGTGAAAAAACGTATTTGTACCAAATCTAAATAATCTTGTACCCAATTTTAATAATCTTGTACCGAATCTAAACCATCTTAGTACACGATCTTGTACCCTTGTACCCAGTCTAAACGATCTTGTTGAAGGGATAAAAATCCTCCACAACGAAAAATTTTACACAGACCTAAACCCAGTTTAATTGGGATATTAAAAATACCAAATAAATTGGCAAATAACAGAAACAAATTTCCTAAGGCTAAGCATGCTTTCAAAAATTAAAAGTACAAAGAATAGAAATGTACTTACTCACGTTGAAGTCTGATCTGTATCTACCAATTAGCAATGGACACCACCAATTGGAAACATTTCTAACCTCTGAGAATGAGATTCTTGACTTGTGGGAGCCAAAATTGGAAAGGAATTTTTGCACAATAACTTTGAGAGAAATTACTTCTGAGATAGCATAAACCGAGTTTTTTTTTTCCAGAACTATTCAATAAGTATTCCTTATTATGCAGATATCTTCCTCCTCTTCAGACGGAAGAAGGGGGAAGTTGAGATAAAAATTGGAAACATGGTAAAATTATTAAATTAATTAGTTAAATTAAACCACGTTCGCTATTAATTTTTTTTTAAAATAAAAAGTTAATTAAATCATATTTAAATGAATATCTCTCACATAACATATAGTTTTAATTTAATTAAATTAAATCAAATTACACTAAACTATTAATTAATTCTCTAATTAATTAATTGCTAAACTAAATATCATATATTTAATATAATCCTATTTTGAATCATATTCAAATATAAATTTCTCTCATAACCTATAGTTTTAATGTGTATCACACACATATTAAATTTTAATCTATAGTTTAAATATGAGTCTAATTCACATTAAATTAATATTTGAACTCATTCAAATATTTTATCTCTCATGAATTAATTTTGAATCATATTCAAAATTAAATTTATTGAATAAATTTTACTTAAAATATAATCTTTATATTATAATTTATCACCATACATTATATGAATTCCCAAAGTAAATTTGGACATTTCAAATTACAACCAATAATATAAATAAATCTCATTACCCTTTACGAGCTAGAAATGAGACCTAATGGACCTACAGATTAGAAGCTACAACAATGTGAGATTAATTAATTACACTCATTAACCACATTAATCAATATATGTTAACTGTGTGTCCACTCCACTAAAGTTAACTAGGTCATTCTAATGAAATAGAAACTTAACTAGTTAACGGAGTTACATCTAGTTATTACTATTTCGTGGTCTGGTCTTGTGTAAACTAATTGTATAGAATACCTTCACTCGTATATCTCCTACACGAACGCGTTGGCTCATTGTGTTTGTATCAAATACAAAATAAGCCGTATTTATAGTGTTGCCATAAAGGTACATAGTCTTGTCCCTATACTATAGACTCTTTAAGTTGATCTCAAACATTGATTCATGTATGTCTCTACATATTGTTCAAGTCTCATCAAACAACTTAGGATATTAGTTTATTGGATTTAGATCATTAAGACAAAACTAATTATATAATAAATAACACTTATTGAAATTATAATAATAACATTTTATTGATAAAGATCAATGAATTATAAATACTATCTATTAGTTTTAGGTCATAAAATCCAACACTTGTATCCTTGTACCCAGACTAAAAGATCGTAACCATTCTACCCAGTCTAAACGACCTTTTACCTTGTACCTAGTCTAATGATCTTCTACCCTTGTACCTAATTTAAACGATCTTCTACTTGTACCCTAGTCTAAATGATTTTATACTCTTGTACTTAGCCTAAACAATCTTGTATCCTTGTACCAAGTCTAAAAGATCTTGTACCCTTGTACCCAATCTAAATAATCTTCTACCTAGTTTAGACGATCTTGTACCTAATCTAAACGATTTATTAATGATAGTGAAGAGATAAAAGTCCTATGGTAGCGAAATATTTTATAGAATCTTTCCTCAAATTAATTTGACAATCCAAAAATACTAGTACATTTACAAAAATTTAGAATCAAAATTCTAAATAAAAACTAAGGACTCTTTTAATTTAAAAATTGCAGAGAACTTACTTTTGATGATGTCGCTGAATCTACAAATTAATTCTCTAAATTGGGACACCACCCGACGAAGATCTCTTTATCCTTTAGGATAGGATTGATTTGTGAAAACCAATTCAGATGAGAAAATGCTAAGAGATATTTAAGAGAAACTATTTTCTCTTTGCAGAGAATAAAAGCATGAGCTTCTTTTTTCTTAATAAATTCGTTAAAGAAAACTGTTTTCTTCTAAATATTTATAACTCTATTTCATTTTTGGAATAGGAAAAGGAGCAGGAGTGATTCATGGAATTCTAATATCAAATCTACAAATTAATTAATAATTAATAATTAATCAATTAGTTAATAATTTAATTAAATAAAATTAAACAGCTAAATTAAATATCTTATATTTAACTTAAATTAAATTTGAATCATATTTAAATATAAGTTTCTCTTGTTACCAATAATTTTAATATGAATCCAATTCTCATTAAATTAATATTTGAACTCATTCAAATATTTTATCTCTCATATTCAAAATTAAATTTATATAATAAAGTTTGATAAACTTTATATTATAATGTATCACTATACATTAAACTAATTCCTAAAGTAAATTTGAACACTTCAGATTACAACAAATATAAATAAATAAAAATAAATCTCATTACTTTTTACGATCTAGGAATGAGACCTAATGGACCTACAGATCAGAAGCTACAACGAACAACTTGTTTATGGTCCTACCAATAAATAGAAACCCCTCTTGTACCATAGAGAGGGTAGGACTCTTTGTTCAAGTTCTGGAGACACCGGAACACTCATCTACTTACACTAAATGATAAGCTTGTGTAATATGTTTCTAGCTCTCCACTCGATCTTGTCTCCAAAATGATAAGCTTATTGAGTCGACGATCTGGTCACTCTCGCCCGTACAAAGAAAAGGACAATCTCTCGCGATCAGGAGTTCATAATACACTCAAGATTAAGACTAAGTTACCTAGGTCATCCTAGTGAAATTGAAACTTAACTAGTTAACGAAGTTACATCTAGTGGTTACTACTTCGCAGTCCGGTCTTATGCAAACTCATTGCATAAGATACTCTCACTCGTATGTCAACTACACAAACACGTTTGATCATTGTGTTTGTATCAAATACAAAGTCAGCCATATCCATAATGTTACCAGGATAAGGTACCCAACCTTATTCCTATATTATAGACCCTTTAAGTTTATTTCAAACATTGATCCCTATATGTCTTTACATACTGTTCAAGACTCATTAAACAACTTAAGATGTTAGTTTATTGAATTTGTGTTATTAAGACAGAACTGATAATATAATCAATAACAATTATTACAATAATGACATTTTATTAACAATGGTCAATGAAGTATATTTACAATCTACAAGTTTTAGGACATAAATCCCAACAGATAGTGGTTATCTCTGTCTATCTGGGATAGACAACTGATACTTTAGATATTGGTACACAATCATTTTGATCACATGTCAATATCGTTTAGATCTTACAATTAGAAGAAAAAACATGAGAGATGAAGAAAGAAATTATGGAAAAGGAAATAAAGAAATCGGGAACAAGAAGAACTAGGAATATGAAGAATGAGAAGTAATAATATGAAAAAATTAATAATATGAAGAGGATAAGGAATAAATCACAAAGAAAGAAGAAAAAAAGTGAAATGAAGAATGGTTATGCAATATTCAAAACCAACAAAGGGCAAATCTGAAATTTATGAAAAAAAAGGGTGGCTTTATCAACTTTAATTTTTTGTTACATGAACCGTAAATAGTTTTGGTTTTTGTTACATTTACGTAAATTATTCTTTTTAAAATCTACATTGTATTTTAGCCTTAAAATGGTTTTAGGGTCTTTAACTAAGATGACCTAAAATGGTATACTATATTACAAGATTGACCCAAATTTTTCAAATTTTTCAGAAATATCCTAAATTGACTAATGTTTTACACAAATATATAAGGTCCAGATGACCAATTTACCCATATTTAATATTAATAATATATTAAAACAAATAGAAAAAGGAAAAAGCAAAAGTGGACCATGATTAATATTTGCATTTATTAGATATCCTATGTAAATATGGTAAGTGACTAATTCTATTATGGTAATATTATAATAAAAATTGTCCCTTAATTATTTTTATTTTGGTGATTTTGTTAAAAAATTCTTCTCTCCTCATCTCTCTCTCCATCCATTCTTTCTTTTGTTTTGCATTATTTTTCATATATTCCACATAATTATAGTGTATATTGAATAATGTGATGTATATTTTATGAATGAAAAGGGTCCTTATATCAATTTGTTATGTATTTTATTTAAATATTCATATCTTACGTAGTAAATAATACATTATGTTTGAAACAATAGTAATTATGTACGAATGTTGTTTATGTTTACATGAATATTAATGAGAAAAATTATGATGAGTATATGTAATATATGCCATTTAAACATTAGTGTTTCTCTGGTATATGTAATGTTGAGGAAAACTGAATATGTTTGCAATGTAGGGACTTTGATAAAAGAATTAAAGATTCAAGGAATTGTATGAAAAAGTGGCTGAAAGTTAAATTGGTTTATGAATAGTATATATGAAACAATACATTGTATATTTTAGAAATGAAAGGTTATGCTATCAATTTGTTAAATCGGCTTATGTATTTCATTTCAAATATTCATATTCAATGTAATAAATAATTTGTGTTTGAAACAATAGTGATTACGTATGAAGAGTAATATATTAAATATAATAAATTGAAAATTTTTGATTAGCACAGTAGATGAAAATTTATGGAAAATATGGAAATAAAATAACTAAATTAAAAACTGGAATATGAATATTTCAAATAAAAGTTTGAATCAACATACTAAAAGTCTAATAATAAGAAGGAAAAACTAATTCAATAAGGAAAACTTGCATCTCTATCAGTTATGACCAATACGTCTACAACGACCACATTTAAAACTCTATTCTAGAAGAAATTTTAATATTCTTTGGTCGACCAATTGAATGTTTTACATTCAGTGGGAGGATGCCAACATCAATTTTTGTATTCTTGAATATATGCAGTAGTATATATGTAACAAATCATAGAACACAAATGTATTATGCATTAGTATATATGTAAGAAATAAAAAAAATACCAATTGGATAGAGAGAAAAATAAAGAAAATGATATGAAACGTGAAGGAAAAAAACTGAACTATATGTGTCACTAAATACGTGTTATTGTGTGTGTGTATATATATATTGATAACATCATCTGTCTATACATATTGATAACATCATTTGTCTATGCAGTAATAGATAATGAAATTCAACTATAAATTATGTATTATTGAGTATATGTAGTAGTATATATATGTAACAAATCACATAACATAAATATGAATAAAATGTATATATCTGATAAATCATATAATAGAAGTAAATTAAACAGTTGTATATAAATGTATATATTGTTGACAGAAACCTAAATAAAAATATGAATAAGATGACAAAAAGATGTCGTAATTAAACAAAATATTAAAAACATGAGCGAAAGATACGATAAACAACCAAAAATTTAAAACATGACCAGAAGACATAAATCAAAGAACATACTGGTCGAAAAAGAACAAACAATATATTTTTTGGGGCAAGATATCAAACTATATATCACTAAATATTTATGTTGTAAATAAGAAATGATATATATATACTAAATCACATAATAAATATATTATATTTTACGGGTATATTATAGTATATACTGTTCATTTAAAAAATATATGACAAATAGAAGCTATAAATTATATGAAGTGAGAGTATGTATGTATGATATTCTCAATGTGTGTTCTACTGTTTTAGTAGTATTTACTATATAAATATATATTTTAAATACTAATTATTAAGTAATATGTAGTTTACAACATATTTAAGATATAATTGTTTATATGATTAACAACATAATATTACTACATAATAATAATAATAAAAAAAAGAACATGATTGAAGTGAAAATATTTTCGGTTACTGTATGTCACTATATATGTCTTATTGTATATATGAAGTGGTATATATCTGTAAGCAATATTACATAATGAGGTAGTACATATGTAACAAATCACATAATATATATCTATTATGGAGTAGTATCTATGTAATGATTAAAAAAAATATTGATCTATTACATAGTATGTGTATGTAGTGGTATATAAATTAAGTATTAAAATTTATAGAACTAAAAAAAAAATTGTGAATGTATTATCCAATATATGTAGGAGTATGTATGTAACAGAACACAAAAAATTACTTCAAAAGATACAGTATCATATGTGTAAAAAATAAAAAATAAAAATACATAATGTATATCCTATAATCTATGTATACCGAACATGGCAAGAAGATGAATTGAAGTTGAAGTAACAAATTTCTTGAGGAAAAAAAAACTATATGCTAGGAAATGGAAATTAAACATATGAAAAGAAGAATGAACAAAAAAAAAGAATTCTAACCAATTCAAAATCGCCAAATCGGAAGAAAAGAAGAAAGAACAAGTTTATTTTTCTATATCAATCGGAAAAAAAAGGAGCAACGGGTTGATGATGGAAGGAAAAAGTAATTTTGATTTATGATTTAAATTGAAAGTGATTATTACCATTTACCATATAAAGATATATAATTTATACTATATTTAAATCATAAACAAGTAATAAATATTATATTAATAAATATAAATATATATGATATAATAATTAAATAAGTTACCATTGTTATATTAAGGAAAAATTCCTTAAAATTTTTGAAAGTATTAACAAATTGTTTAAGATTTACAAATATAATTTATTTTTAAATAATTAAGTGAATGTTAACATTATCCAAAAATACCACAATTTTCTAGATTAAATAATAATTGAAAAATTAAGAAAATGATGAAATTTCATGACAATTTATCAAATAATTTAGGTCTCTCCTCAAAATCGGTTTTATAGGAATTGAAGAGTGGCAAAATTGAGGAGTCTTCTTAATACTTGTAGGCCTGTATTCTGCTCATATTTGACTGCCCAACAAGCATTAACCTTATGGCCCATTGGTTCGATCTTCTGAATCCGAAACCCTAAAAAAAAAGGAGAAAAAAATAAAAAATAAAAAAATCGCTATTCGCACATCGTTCTTCCGAAACCCTAAAAAAGACTTCCTCCTTCTTCATTTGTTTCTCTCATATCCTCCCGTCCCAACGCCGTTCGTATCACACTTCTTCTCTCACCACCCCTAAAAATGGTACTCTCTACACTTTGTTTATCGCGATTCTCTACCCTGTATTTTAATGGCGCCTCTTATTACTCTTGAAATATCTGTTCAATCCACCTACCCAACTGCCATGTTATTGTTGTTTTATTACTCATGAGCAGCAACTCATGGCCTAGTTTTTGTTGTATCCAATCAATGATTTGTTTTCTGTTCAACTCTCATGCTACAGATCTCTAACTATTTGACAATCTCTCGAGCTTGTTTAGATTACTTTTCGAATGTTAAACTTCTCCAACTGTTGTAGTGAATTTTTGTTGGATTTTCGTCTTCAACTTTTTAAATAATGTAACTAAGAATTTGGTGCTGGCAAGAATTTGGATGAAGTTATAATGGGGTGATTGATGGGTCCGTATTATGGTTCCTCGACTGTAAAAGGGGGTTTCTTTTTTTCTGGAATAAAGAGCGTCATCTTGAAGTGTTCTTCGACATCGTAAATTATCAAGCCATTTGCTGCTGCAAATTATCTAATTGATTTGTTTCTTTTACGTTTCTAAGCCTTTTGTAATCCATTAGAATTATCCATTCATGTACTGATTTTATTTTTGGTCCGAGTAATCTATTCCATGTTATCCCTTGTTTGTTTGTTTGATAATGTTGTGGGAGCATTCTGTCCAATGTCCTGTAACTTTTTATTTTTTCTGGCGTTTATTGATTGTAATGCATTGAATACCTGAACATAGTTGGGGTTTTGTATATTATGGGTTTCGTGATTAAGTTTGTTGACCTTCCCACTTAGTTCACGTTGTTTCGAGCATTCCTATAAGAGCATGGGTGGTATAAATTTATCAAGCGGCATTGTTTCTGCCTCAGATATTGCCATGAATTGTATACTTCTCTTGAAAGTGTTGATGGAATTGCATAAAGCAGTATTGCTGAATCTACCTTTTGTTTCTCTTGTTGGACAGCCAAAGCAAATCCATGAGATCAAAGACTTTCTTCTCACTGCAAGAAGAAAGGATGCCCGCTCGGTCAAAATCAAGAGGAGCAAAGATGTAGTCAAGTTTAAGGTTCGTTGCTCCAAGTACCTTTACACGCTCTGCGTCTTTGACTCGGAGAAGGCTGACAAATTGAAGCAGTCTCTTCCCCCAGG